>JABUQX010074427.1:27500-37500 GCA_015478945.1 Trachelipus rathkii | reverse complement strand
ATGACTTGAAATAGTATTGAGAAATTTTAAAGCACGGATTATCGTGAGCTTCGGTTTAATAATGTTAATAATTTTCATTGGACGAGCGGCTCAGACTCGATATACATTTCAATAATCAGGCCACCAGGGGCTCATACATCATGCTCGTAGGATGACAAAAGCCATTCTACTCTGATTTTTAAAGCTCTCCCTTTATTTAGAGAGACATGTCTTTAAAAGTATCTGAAGTGCACACTCACTCGAAAGACACCATTTGTTGTTATCTTGAATAGATGCCGGTTATATGTTAACAGCGCGATTGGTTGGAGAAAGCCACGGCTGTTGGTGCCTCCTTTTTTTAATGATTATCTTAAACGTTACAAAAATATGAAAGCATAAATAAAGGCATTTCATCAGTTGCTTTGAAGAAATTTTGTAATCACCTGTGGTATTTAAATGAAGAGTCAAGCATTTTAGCGATTTTTGATACAAATGTCAATACTGCATCAAAAAACGCTACGACTCTCTACCGCTCGATTGGAGAGAATTGCTTGTCACGACCGGAGATCCACATCTCTACTATCGAAAGTATAAAAATAAGTTATTCCATCCTATTAGTAACTTCCTCAATTCTTAGGTAAGATTCCAACCATTCGCAGCACCTTCTCTTTGTAATTATCAAGTCGGTCACTAGTTGGTTGTTATTCAATCCCTCTGTATCATAAGCTAGCTTAACGTCAGAACTCATCTACAGCTCTTTGGTAGTCATCAATTATCTCCGAATTTTAACGAAGGTTATTCTAATTAAACAATGATCCCATATGATATCGTACATATTCACGCAGCGTCGCTGTATCATATAATGATAGTTACTTTAAATAATAATTAGTTCTATTGATTTGTTTTCCTCTCAGAAAAAACAATGGAAACTTGCATTTCAATAGAAAAAGTTTCTAACTTATTGTACAATATCAAATTTGGATATCGATCATAGGCTCTTCTTGCTTTCTGAAATTGAATCATCAAGATCATTGGGATAAATGGACAAGATCGTATTTACATGCAACATAAACTGTCGTGATCTCCTGTTGTTTCTGTTAATGATACTGGCTGAAAGGCCAAGTCTATAATTGATTACGAGGAATCACATTTCTCCTTAATTCAATGAAGAGGCATAAAGCATTCTATCCTGCCAATCTGTTGAAATAGCGCATACCATCCGAAAGCCTAATTACACTCGAGGACTGCAAAAAGTGCTACTTCTTATTAAACGAAAATTTTAAATCTAATTTAAATGCTATACATTTTCTACACATGTCGTTATTGTCAGTTGTCTCATATGCCTTTTAAAGACATACTATATTCATTAGTAATTTTATATCAAAGGTTCATTATATTTTGAGATAATGATATATAACCGAACGGCATTTATACATACTGAAAATCAATTAATTATTTTAGCACATATCTATGGTCAATTATCTTAACTCTAGCGCTCTTGATATCTATGAGGGCACGGGATGCATTGTAGTAACATCTGGGACTAACTGACTTTGGCATGTCCAATTGCATGATTAATGCGCTATACCTCGTACATATGCTCTAAACTGGAAATCAAACATCAACTGCCTCACTTAGCGCTTGTCTGTGCCTCGTCCTACCGTCCGTTATGCCTATAAAAAATGATTCATCTTACGAGTTTGTATTTTTCTCCACGTCCGTAGTAAGTACAGGGCAAGTCCGCTTAAATATATAATACATCTTATATCATATACGTTAGTATACTACACCAGTATCTACTCCAGTATACCACTGATATCACTATTTGCATAATCATCTAATTGCTGCATCACTGACTTCTCAATACTATCCTTAAGCGTTGACCAGCTTTTCGAGAGCGATCTCTGCATAACTATATGTACTTTACTATATTAATAGTCTAACCGATTTCATATATTTCGTACACGACATCTAATCCATAGTATTTTCTCTGCGATTTATACGAGTATCCTATATATATATATATAGCTAATTATATATAATATTATATAATATAATACGGATATATCTATTATATATTATTAGTATATATATGCATCATAATCCAGAGTAGGAGTCGACCTCCTGGTGTGATAATGACGCATGTAACATGAGAGGTGGAAAAAGAAAATAGAAGGTAAGATTAGAAGTAAAGTTATTTACGCAGGAAGAGTCTTACCTAATTGTAAACGCCAGACTCTAGCAACTGGAGGATTATCTGGACTTTAGTGCCTGGAGAAGGAGATAGTTTCTGAAAGAACATTTGATTAGACTGCAATCAAAAGGAATTATAAATTACAAAATTTTAATGATGCACATCAATTAATACAAATGTAACAGCGAGTCTTATTTAAATATTATACACGGAGGAGCACTCAAAATTTTAATTCATTGATTTTGCTTGTTGATATTCATAACAGTTAAACGTAAATTAAAAGATATGGACAAACATGTAAATTGATAATATTTTATCTAATCACTAGAATATTATCGAAGATTCGATGAACACGTTCCCCGTTCGGAGTCGGTCGTTATAAGGTCAAGGGTAGCATGAATTCAAGCACCAATCAATGGCGTCCGGTTGTAGCTGTGTAGAGCACTCCGCCCTAACTAAGCGAAAGACCCAGGGCGTCCACTGGTCGGTTCGTCTGAGCGGCTGTGATTATTTTTCTTCTGGTTTCCGTCTTGCTCATGATGCTTATAAAATAGAGCATCACACCCCTCCTTAGTATTTACGGTCTTTGACCGCGTGGGAGGCTTACACATCGCATGGTGTTAACTGTAAAAAAAAAATAAAAAAAAAAAAAAAAATCTGCCTGAGCTTCCACAATTTCGCACTCCAACATTCAGAAAATAGAAACCGTGCAAAATAAAGCTCTCAGGATAATAACAGGTTGCCTTAACCTCCACACTCAATCATCATCTACAAACTGAAATAAAAATTACCCTCTTAAAGCCCATCTTGACATGAACCTGTCAATTTTACAGTAAATCATTCTCAATAGATCACCCCAACCCCTGCATCACTAAAATGAAAATAATCAATCTAGCATTATACTAGTATATACAACACACTTAACTACTTCCAGATACTCCCATTACTAAACATATTTACTCACAATTAACTTTAAGAACAATCTCCGCATATTCAAATAACACCATATTTCAAACAAGCCCATCCGAAATATGCTCTGTAACGCTCTTCTGTCTTCGCTCTTGGCACCATCCTCGACTTCAAGAACACACATTTTTAATCATTAAAGCACCCTCCGTCTACTGCCAAAATCGTGTTTCCCAAGGACTAACGGAGATACAGGGTATCTCTTGCTAGACTGCCGTGACTTAACGGGCATCAGATACAACTTTAACGAGCTTTTTCTAACGGAACTGTGGGCCCATCCTGCTGTGGTGGTACAATGTCTCAAGGTAGCCCGTTTCTCGTAGGACAGGAGCGAGGGGTGACAAAGTAAGTAAGCATATATATATATATAATATATATAATAGATATATATATATCATAATATATAATAATATTAAATATATATAATTATATATATAAATATATATATATATATATATATAGATATATATTATATATAAGATATATATGCAATATGCTTTAATAATACCCAATGCATCAATGTACAAAAGAAGAATGGCAACCTTAGAATTTTTATTACACCGCACAATAGTTTATGTACGTCCAGAATCAGCATAAAGGGTTATGTGTAATTAACATGTAATCATAATGTTATGAATAATACAGTATTAGGGATTAACTGACTCATACTACTATTATTACATATACTAGTAATATTATTAACAATACTATGAATACGACTAATAATAATATTAATACGGATAATAAATATTAAATTAATAATAAATAATAAAATAATAATAATAAATAATCAATAATAATAATAATATAATAATAATATAATTAATAATAATAATAATAATAATAATAATAATAATAAATTAAATCAATAATAATAATAAGAATAATAATAATAAAATAAATAAAATAATAAAATAATTATTATCAATAATAATGAATAATAAAAATAATAAAATAATAATAATAATTAGGATGGCCGATATGAAGTAAGTCCGGATAACCGAGATACCAGATATCCGTGGAAGTTAACCGGATATCCGGCCGGATAGCCGCACCCAGTCTTTAGTATAGCGTCGGCCGGAATGACTTAAATGAAAAAAAAATTAAAACAAAATTTTTTGCCTCATTAAATACCACGTATACTAAAAGTTTATTTCGATATCTGTTAATTCTTGAGAGTTTTATATTTAAAAAAATAAAATATATTATACTTTTTAAAATGTCGTTAAAATAAAATTTCACTTTAAAAATATGCAGTTTTTTTTAACTTGTACGTATAAAATGAAAAGTTATGAACAGATTTTAATTATTTTTCAGTTGTATACATGAGTATGTTAGCTTTAAACTTGTCAAAGTAACATGTTTGTTCCAAACAGTGGCATTAGTGTTAAATCGCTGAGCTAACCGTGGCCCGATTTCCCCCCCCCACATAATAAATGATGGGGGGGAATCATGCTTCCATTATTATTATTTTATGTAGTCCTATTATTATTATTATTGACATTTTTATACGTATAGCTAATTTAGAATAATAAACAGTACTGATATTAATAAAAAATTAAAATAAAAAAATGAAATTTAAAATGAAAAATGAATTCCAAAACAAAAAAAGTTTCAAAATTTGTCCCACGAGATGGTGAATTGGGCCACCACATTTTTTCTTATTTTAGTTTATTTATCATAATGAAATTTTAATACTAACTAAATTAATATAATAAACAATTACATATTAAGAAAATTAAAATATAAAATTAATTTATACCATAAAAGAAGGAATTAAAAAGATGGGCCCTGATTCACCCCACAATGGCTATTCCGATTCAAACCCCTTCTAGTGAGTCTGAATGAGTCTTTATTTAAACGTTAATTAAAACTATTGATTATTAGACTGACATTATTATTTTTTTGTCTCTTAGACCCATTAACTAGCCTTGGATTTCAAAAAAAAAAAAAATTCCAAAAGGTGCATTAGGGGAAAGTCGGAGACGAAGTTATACCTAAAGTGGCCCACGTCACCCCGCCCGACGCACTATATATAATATATATAATATATATAAATATATATATATATATAGTATATATATATACTATAATATAATATACATTATATATATAATATATATATATATAATATATATATAGATATATATTATATATGGCCAGTCTCCAGATTAGGTGCCGCCTCGCTGTAATCTAAAAAAAACACTATTCGGCATAAACTAATGCCAATTTTGAATTCACCGTTGTACATGTAATGCAAAGAACAAAAAAAAAATTTGAAGAATTTAATTATAATTTTAATAAATAAATCTTCAAAAAGATATAATCGTACGTTTCCAAGCTTAATTTAAACATGATACCCAATAAAAAATAAACGTTTTCCTTATATATTTTCAATACTTTAGGCGGAAACTAAATAATAATTGGCAAAAATTGAAAAAATAAATTGCATAAGGTTAGTAGGAAAAGCCCATTAACTGAGTGTGGTAGGTGTGTTTGTGGTGTGTGTTGTGTGTGTGTGTGAGTGTGGTGTGTTGTGTGTGTGTGGGTGTTTGTGTTCGCTTAACATTAAAAAGAAAATATTGGGGGACTCATGACTGGGAAAAGAATTATGTGTACATGAATAAAAATTATATTATTATTACTTTTTTTATCGCACTTCATTTTTATTTACTTTTTCATTTTCCTCCATAACAATGTTCGCTCATTTCAAAAATGTATTCAGTTTCTACTAGCTCATAGTTTTTTACATAACAGGGACAGCTAATCTGCGAGCTGACCTGTCATATATATTATATAATAATATATATAATAATATATATATATATATATGATCTATATAATATAAGAATAATATAATATAATATATATATAGTATAAATATAATATACAGAAGGTGCCGTTTCGCGAATTTAAGTCCGCAATTCTCAATTACGAATACCAAAATAAATTGAGGATTGCGATTGCAAATTTTGAAAAATGTTGTTGAAATTGCAGTTGAGGGGAAGCCATATCATTCCGCAATTAGAGGACTACCGAAAAAAATTGTGGAGTTTCAATGGAATGGAAAAAATTTTATAGTCCACAAATTTTTACACGTTGGCTATCTTTGTACGTCTGACAGCAACACCGAAAAATCGTTTTTTTTTCTTTTTATTTTTCTTTTTTTTTTTTTTTTTTTGTTTTTTTTTTTGGAAAAGGATCATTTTAAAAGGTTATTTTATTTCTGATGGTAACAATTCTTGAATATTATAAATATATTAAGTGTTACTCTTAAATCGACCATTCTCAAATATGGATAATTTTTAGTTCTCGGATTTCTATAAATTTATCGATATTGGACCATTTGATTCGCTAAGCATCACTTTTTCTTGAATAGCAGACGTAATATTTCCAACATTCATTTATCAGGTTTTTGCCCAACATTTGCTCTGATTTTTATATTTTTATCACTGAAGGCGGTAACATTTAGAATGAAATCCCAGTGTTTTGTTTTATATAAATGTTAACAAGGTTATCTAGGCTTAAATTAGATAACGCTGAAATATGATAAAAATAAGTTGATGCAAATACTATTTACTAATAGAAGAATAAAACTGAGAATAAAAAATTTTTACTAAAATTGCATTACCATCTGTCTGGTATAGGCAATTCCATTATAAAATCAGATTTTTTACCATCTGATTTTAATATTTTATTAATATATTATATAATATTTTAAATATATTTACCATATCTTTGACCATAATTATGAAACGTGTCACCACCAAATTTCAGATAAATTTTATTGTACAGTCAACATAAATGATGAAATAAACAAATATATAAGTTTGCCAACTTCGTAAATCTAAACAAGAATATATATAATATTATATATAAATATATATTATATATAAATATATATATATATATAAATAAATAGATATATAAATATATATAAATATATTATATATATTATTATAATAGATATATTATATATATATATAAAATATATATAATATTATATAAGTGATATATATATATATATATATATATATATTATATATTATATATAAGTATATATATATAATATTAATTTTTCAAATTATTTGGAATATTTTCATAAAACGAGGAAAAAACTACTAGGGAAGTAATATCCGTTACCGGCCGATACGATATTCAAAAACTGCCGGATAGCCGATACCGTATAGTTGCCGGATAGCCGGCCCACCCTAATATATATATATATATAATATATATATATATATTAGTATATTATATATAATTATAATATAAATATTATATATATATATAATATATATATAATATATATATATATATATATAATATATTATATACTATATATATATATATATATAGTGTATTATATATAGTAATATATATTAATTCTATTGTCAGTGTCTATTCAAATTTTAATATGCTGATAAATAATATAGGATATATATTATAACAAAAAGTATTATATGCTGTCAATTTCTTAAAATGCCACGTCAGTGTAAAAATAGCCCAAACCTATTTTGTTATGTGTGTGGAGAACTTACATGTACAATATGAGCTTGTCATGTTAGTAAAAGGTTATGAATTGTACTTTGGATGTAAAGTTGGGACCAGGATAATTCCTGGGCTCCACATGTATGCTGCAATTATGTCCAGGAATCGAGAAACTGGTTATAAAGGAAATAGCCACATCTAATTTCCTGTACCTATGATTTGGCGTGAACAGACAAATCACGTAACGGATTGTTACTTCTGTTTGACAAATGTGCAGGGGCTCTCTTCAAAATCCAAACATTGTATCCAGTATCCAAACCTACACACCGAAATGCGTCCAGTTTCTCATTCAGATGATCTTCCTGTACCTACGACTCCCGATGAATTTACTCGTGACTCAGAGGATGACCCCTCCGATCATGACACAAGTATCAAGATCCTGACTTTGAACCATCAACATCTATGACATGTCCATTATGAAATCACACAGGAGGAGCTTATCAATCTTTGTAGATCTAAAGCTCTCACAAACGGACTCAGAATTGCTGGTTCTTGGCTTCTAGGCTGGAATCTATTAGAGAAAGTTGTAAACTAGTTCATTAGAGGCAGACAGAGACAGTTTTGCAATTATTTTGCGCAGAAAGATGGCATTGTATAACTGTGATGTGAATGGCCTATTGGGACAGGCATTGGGACTTGAGCATAAACCAGCAAGAGTGGCACCTGTTTATTGATTCTCCAACGTAGTCTCAAGTTAGCTACCCATATAGGCAATGTTCCGTCTGTGCCTGTAGCAATATTATGACAAAGACCAAAGGACGTACGAAGTTATGAGATTCTTTTACTAACGTAGTTGACTTGACAAACAACATTTAAAGGCACATTTTGGAACCTGAAGTCATTGACTATAGACAGGCATGAACAGGGATACACAAAATTCTGCTGCTTCTTCTGCGAATGGGACAGCCGCAACGGAAAAAATCCCTACATTCGGAAAAAGTGGCCTCATAGACATGATTTCAATCCTGAGACCAAAAACATATCACATGAACCACTTGTGAATCCGCAGTTTTTCTTTCTTCCACCTTTGCACATTAAACTTGGTTTGATTAAAATATTTGTAAAAGCTCTTGACAAAGAAGGGTGGCATTCTTGCATCTCAGGAAAAAATTCACAAATTTAAGTGAAGCAAAGATAAAAGAGGTTTTTATTGGCCCCCAAATTAAAGCGGTCTTCCGAGATGGAGAGTTCGAAAGGAAACTGTCAGAAGGACAAAAAGCGGCCTGGCTAGCATTCAAATCAGTGGGCTCAGGTTTCCTTGGAAATGAGAAAGCTGAAAACTATGAATTCTTGTACGTAACATGTGATTGCTTTCGGATATAGGGTGCAATATTCTTTAAAACTACATTTATGCGACTCAAATCTGGAATTTCTTTCCCCCAACCTTGGCGCAATTATGAGATGGTGAAGTTCACCAGGGAAATCTCATGTGTTGAAAAGTTTCAGTTGGCGATTGAAATGAAAGTATTCTTGCTGAATACTTCTAGTTTCTTATCAGGGACACACCAACAGATGCTACAAGAGGAAACGACCAAAAATCATTTTAGTGTGTGTGCTTGCTATAATAATCAAGACACTGTTACAAATCAATGTAACCCAATATGTATAAGTATGGGAGTGTGTCTACAGAAAAAAACGGTACGAGAGGGAGCTTTTTTGTTTTCATAAATGTAACAAGCACCTTTGTTTATACAAATCACATATTTTCAGGTAAAGGACAGAAAAAATTAAAATTTGTTGTTCAGGTTGAAAACAAACATACCTCATGCAAAACCCTAGCTCACTCAAAACTTAGTCCCTTCACATCCACCAAGGACTTAATTGCACCAGCCACCTTCTCTACCAATCACAACTTTCCTACACATTCTGCATTAATCGTTCCCTTTTCACGCCAACATAATCCTAAATATTTGAAACTCAGAACTTTGTTCAGTGCCTTACCATTTACACTGACTTCACACCGCGAACTCTCCTCACTCACTACCATAACCTTACTCTTATCTACATTTACTTTCAAACTCATCCTATTGCACACCCTGCAAAATCCCTCTACCAATAATTTCAAACTCTCTTCAGATTCACCACACAAAACCAAATCATCAGCACACAATATATTATATATATATATTATAATATATATATAAATATATATATATATATATAATATATATATATATATATATATATAATATATAATATATATATATATATATATATGTATATATATATATATATATATATATATATATATTATATAGATATATATATATATATAATATATATAATTATAATATATATATATATAAATAT
>JABUQX010074427.1:0-22500 GCA_015478945.1 Trachelipus rathkii | reverse complement strand
TGTTTCATCAATGTTTCTTTGAAATCTTTCAAAACAATCCACATTTTCTAATACGATTAAAAGAAGTACATGTCAATATTACGAAGACTGCAATGTGTACATAATAAAAACTAATGGAAAAATAAAGTTGAAGTTCATAACATAACTTATAAGCAAATTTGCATTTGATTACAGATTTATAAAGAAGTGAGTTTTTTGAAGAGGGTTTATAATTTCATGATCCATTCAAATTCCACGAAAGCTTCAACAAAGGCTTTAAAAATTAGTCTAGATCATAACAATCCATCGTAACTTTCAACCAACCTTGTTTCGCCCATTTGTGTGAGTTTTATATAATTTTTTTGATATATATATATATATATATATATATATATATATATATATATATATTATATATATTTAATGATATATATATATATTTATATATATTATATATATATATATATATAAATATATATATATGTATTATATATATATATATTATATATATATAATTATATATATATAATATATATATATATATATATATATATATATAATATATATAATATACTATTATAATAATATATATATATATATATATATATTATATAATATTATATATATTATATATATATATATATAATAATATTATATATATATTTCTATATATATATATATATTATATATATATATATATATATATATATAATATAATTTTGTATGAAATATGAATATTTCAATTTATCATAATATAATGAGGTTCATGTTATATCTAAAAAGAAAGGGAGAACAAAGACTAAGAGTGCAAATGGTTGTTCCTTTTTTTTATTATATTAAAAAAAATCTGTCATCACCTGATTCAGTAAATCCTCCCATTGAAGAGAGAGAGAGAGAGAGAGAGAGAGAGAGAAGAGAGGAGAGGAGAGAGAGGAGAGAGAGAGAGAGAGAGAGAGAGAGAGAGAGAGAGAGAATGTTTCTGTTTCGTTTAAATTTTATTATTTTTAGCCGTTATGATAAAGTGATTTACTTAAAAAATATCGTAAGTCATTATTTTGGTAATTCAGTTTCCTAAATTGATATTAAACCATTGAACGTGTTTGAGAAGGCGAGGCAAAGTGTTACAAGTTAAGGTGAGGATCTTAACATCGATTATCACTGAGGAACACATTGAATGATATCTGACACATGATTCTTCTGGATTTGAGTACGCTGAATACGAATTTCAACTCGGGTTGGCTCTATCGGGTCATGATTCTTGTCAACATCCTATGGGTTATTTTCAAGATTCTTCAAATTACAACAAAAAAAGTAAGAAAAAAAAAACACACACACACACACACACCTACACACACACAGGTACGAAACTTTCATTGCGACAAAATTTTTCTTTTATAATACTTTCTAGCGTATTTGCTTGTTGATAGCAGGTCTCTTTTCAAGCACCAGCAGTAATCAGCCATCATGTGGGAATCCCAGCGCCCTTGACACCCTTCCTCCATAACTTTGATATCTTGGTATAATTTCTCCCTTGGTTCGTCACTTACATCACCTAAATTACTTGTAAATTGGTCAAGATGGTTATTTAAAAAATACAATTTTATGTTCATATTGCAACCTACCTCTTTGCAGTCATTTCAAAAAAAATATTTTTACGATTTCTTTGTAGTTACCTGCCCTATAATTGCCTAAAACGTTTTCTACCAAGTCCAAGAACTAGAACCAGGTATTTTTTTTTCGCGTTCATTCATGACATTATGAAAATTGCTGTCTTTAATTAATGTTGTTATTTGTAGGCCACTGAAAATTCCCGACGATTTTTTCTTAACTTAAACTTGATAGTTTTGAAATTCTGTGTTTAAAACACTCGCCGTTCGTATCTAAAGCTTTTACATATTGTTTAATGAGTCCTAGTTTGAAATGCAGATGAGGAAATATGGTTTTATCTCTGCTCACTAAAGGTGGATTAACTACATTTTTTCTCCGACAATAAGTGATGGTCGCGTTGGCCATACTTGTTTGAAATAATGTTCTGCATTGACTCTGCTGTCCCATAAGCAAAGGAAGTAGGGATATTTAGTATACCCACTTTGTTGTCCTAGCAGCAAATTAACCATTTTAAGTCAAAACATTGGATCCACTCGTGTTCCCTATAATTGATAAGATTTAAAACATTTTGAATATCTTCATACTTTTCTTTTCATTTCGTTGAGTGCCCGGCAATCGGTATCGATAAGACTTCTTTTCGAACTGTCTGAAAACAAGCGTCAATCATTCGTATGGTAAGACTCAAACCCCGTTTCATTTAACAAACCAGGTGTGTCGCATCAATATGCTAAACTATCTTCTGTTCTAAAATATTTAAGAACTTCTTCTCTTTTTCTGTAAAAGGAAATTGTGTTTGAAGTAAGCACGCATTTCTCCTTAAGTCTTGAAGCTAAAATTTTGCAGCCCTTTTTGGATAATTTAGATACCTTATAAAATCATTCAACTCGGCCTAGTTAAACTTCTGCCGATCGTTTTGACTTTCAAATAAGCTGGTGTCAAAATCGGTGTCTGATTCCTCAGAGATGCATAACAATATCTTCAGGAACATCTATCCCTATTTTTCTTGAGTTGGCAAACCAATATATTATGGAATGAGAATCTCGTTTGAATGTAGCACTGGTCGTATCGCGCTTTTGAAATTTCGATATGTTTATTTTTCTTTGTGAACTCCGAGATCATGACAAAGCAAAAGAAGCAATCGGACTCGTGATTTGTAGACTTTCGCCACATCTGATATGGAAAAAATTGTAAATCGTTAACACAAGAGACGAGAGACTTGTTTTTATGAATTTTATAAAAGGTTATCACCCAAAGATTTAACATTTTATGTATTTCAACCTTATGCAATATTTGAGATTTTTATAAAAATTTTCTGTAAAATATTTGCTTATGTACCTAAGTTACAATAACACTTAGGTAAGTTATATTATACTAGTGATTAAATTGCTTAGTTTTATGAAATTATAAACTTACCATGGTATTTTTAATTCCGAACCCTTTGCCCACTATCGCACTAAAAATGCATATATTGAAGGCTTTATGCTGGCTAAAATGGGTTAAACATGATACAATTAAAAATATTTTTTGGGTATTTCATTAAAAAATAAACATAATAAAACAATACTATAACAATGAGTACAAATATCTAGATAACAACCTAGTTGCATATGTGTAAATGGAAAAAAGACTTTGATAGTATTGAGAAGAAACCTTTTTATGAATAAGATCAAGTAGAGGGAGTGTTGAGCACAATCAGGACCTGATTGAGCTAAACCAAGTAAAACTTCATGCTCAGCGCACACAAATTACTTAGTATTTATTATTCATTGTGAAATCTAATTCAATAGACAAAAAATTGAAATTTGTTCCCCAGTGTCATAGCTACTTACTAGAAATATTTCACATAATACATTCATAATTTTAATAGTATCCAACGACAGTCTAACATAATTAAATATTAGAAATTTATGAAAGTTTTAAATCCAGAACCCTTGAACACTCGAGACTTAGTCCCCAAGCATTCACCAATCATTCAATTGCGCCAGATACTTCCTACCACCAACTTTCTTACTACACTCTGTATCATCCGTTTTTTTTCCATCCAAACATAACCTAAATATATTAAACTCAGATTCTTGTTCCATTTGCCTACCACCCAGCATGATTTTTGATGAATTTATATCTTTATATATATATATATATATATATATATATATATATATATATATATATATATATATATATATATATATATATATATATATATGTAAGATCGACATGTGCTTGATGCAAGAGCTTTTGACGGTGTTGCCAAGTGCGTAGGTAGTTGGAAAATAGATAAAGGGAGTGTGTAGACTTTACCAGTGGAGTACATGTATGATTGAGCATCAGTTAAGTCTGGGGTTATAGAGTTCGACAGAGAGAATGGAAGAGTGTGTGGAAGACGAGTCGTAACAGCCTTCTTAGTGGAGGAGGTGTAAGATGCTGAAGCAGTTCAGTTGGTCAATGTCCGTTGTATAACAGTAGAATAAAGAAAGTGAAACATTGTGGAAGAGGGAGAGAAAAAAAAGACTGGAGAGTGGTAAGTGTCTAAATACCCGAACTCCACCGTTATACATATAATATCCATATCGACTCCCTCTCTCTCTCTCTCTCTTTCTCTATATATATATATATATATATATATATATATATATATATATATATATACCTCTTTCTCTATATATATATATATATATATATATATATATATAAATATATATATATATATATATATATATATATATATATATATATATATATATGCTATATATATATGCCTAGTAACTAAATTGGAATTCCAATTAAATTTGTAGAAATATTTTAAATATAATTAAAAAGAATATATTCAGTTTAATATCTTTTAAAAGACTTTTTCCGCTCATAAAAACTCTCTGAAAGTAACTACACAATCAATTCATCAAATCCTTCTTCAATCCCAAAAATCTTGAGTGTCTCATCTTCAGAGTGTTTCTTACAATTACGGCTTACCATATTCCTCAGTTCTTCTTTCTCCTTATTCTTATCTTACTTTCTTATTTCAGTTTTTTATCGACTTTCTTGAACTATATATATATATATATATATATATATATATATATATATATATATATATATATATATATATATATATATATATATATATATATATATATATATATATACAAGTGTCTCGTAAGGAAAATCAATATTGCTGGTGGTGACTCAATAGGTCATTGCGAGCACAAATGTTCATATAAACGTATGTCCTACTCTGCATGGTTACCGTGTTATACCGGTTTACATATTGGACCGGATGTACATGTTATAATACTGTTTGATTTGGCAACAGAGCTTTTAGCGACGTACAGCGGGAATATTAGAAACCATTGATACGCAATATGCTTTAATAATACCCAATGCATCAATGTACAAAAGAAGAATGGCAACCTTAGAATTTTTATTACACCGCACAATAGTTTATGTACGTCCAGAATCAGCATAAAGGGTTATGTGTAATTAACATGTAATCATAATGTTATGAATAATACAGTATTAGGGATTAACTGACTCATACTACTATTATTACACATACTAGTAATATTAACAATACTATGAATACGACTAATAATAATATTAATACGGATAATAATAATAATAATAATAATAATACGAATAACATTACTAATACCAATGAAACAAAAATACTGTAGTACTAGTAGAATCTACAACACATTCTCAAATATTCCGCCGCGACAGTCACTGCATTTCTCTGCACGTCGAAGAACAGCACTTGTTGCCTGTCGGAGTACGTCCTCACGTTCCCTGTGTAGGGCAGCAACGTCCATTATGCGGTCAACTAGGTCATCCTTTGTTGCAACTCTCCTTCTGTATACCTCTGACTTCATCCAACCCCATAAACACTGGAGATCGTGGTGATCACGGAATGGGACCACCACGGCCTATCCACCGCCCAGGGTATGTGCGGTCGAGATGTCGCCTGACAGCGGCGGTGGAATGCGTAGGGGCCCCATCATGTTGGAAATACATGGCTCTCCGTGTAGCCAGCGGGACGTTCTCTAGTTGGACTGGTAAGGTACGTCGCAAAAACGCGAGATACCTAGCACCCGTCATCCTGCCATGGAAAACAACCGGACCGATCAACATGTTGTCGATCATACCGCACCACACATTCACAGAGAACCGTCTTTGGAAGTGCGTTTGCACTGTACCGTGTGGATTCCCTTGCGACCATAGATGCGCGTTGCGTGTGTTGTTGATCCCACAACGGGTGAATGTGGCTTCGTCTGTATACAATACATATGGCAGTATGGCACGATTAGCAAGTATCCACCTACAGAATTCGAGACGCGCATGACTGTCGCCTTCATGCAGTGATTGCACAGCCTGTATATGAAATGGGTACATGTGCTCTCGACGTAGTGTTCTCCATACATGTGTTCGTGCAATACCCGGCGTGTGCTTGTTGTTGGGCTACGATTCACCATGGCAAGAATCGCCTCCTCCTCCTCCACATGGTCTTGACGACCACGCTCCGATGTAATATGCAAACTGGGGAACTGACCACGTTCACGCAACGTATTGTAGATCTGGCTAAACACTCTACGATCCGGGATTCGACGTCTAGGAAAGCGTCGATGGTATTCCACTACAGCAGCAGGGGCACTACCATCACAGTATCCGTACACGTACATCATATCTGCATATTCGGCACTAGTAAAAATATGCGGCATTTCCACTGACACTTGTACGAGCACTAACACCGATATCTTGTCAATAACTAAACATTCACGTCGTCTTAGTCTAGTCTAGTATGAAGTGGTAAAAGTTAAAATTACGTTGCCTTTATTCCTCTGAATTACGTTGATGCATTTTTGGAATATTAAGGCATGGGTTTCTAATATTCTTAATTATTATTATTAATTAATTATTTAATTAATAATAATAATATTCTTAATTATTATTAATTAATTATTTAATAATTAATTATATTAGTTGCAATAAAAGATGACCTAGTTGACCGCATAATGGACGTTACTGCTTTACACAGGAAACGTGAGTACGTACTCCGACAGGCAACAAGTGCTGTTCTTCGACGTGCAGAGAAATGCAGTGACGGTCTCGGCGGAATATTATTTGAGAATGTGTTGTAGATTCTACTAATACTACAGTATTTTATTTATTTCATTGGTATTAATAATGTTATTCGTATTTATTCCATTATTCCATTCCATTGTTATTCCATTGTTATTCCATTATTCCATTATTATTATTTATTATTGTCCATTATTATTATTATTTATTATTCCTGTTATTGTAAACATGTTATTGTTATTGTTATTTATTCCATTATTTATTCCATTATTATTCCATTATTATTATTATTATTCCATTGTCCATTTATTCTTCATTCTTGTTGGTCAGTTCCTATTTTGTTATTCCTTGTTTATGATTCCATGTTGTTCCATTTTTGTGCTTTGATTTCACCAGACTGTTGCATAAACTGACCAAATTCTAAGGTTGCCATGCTTCTTTTGTACGATGGTGATGCATTGAATTATTATTGAAGCTTATATTACGTATATATATATATATATATATATATATATATATATATATATATATATATATATCTCTTATATATATATATATATATATATATATATATATATATACATATATATATATATTTATATATATATATATAACATATATATATATGTATATATATATATATATATATATATATATATATATATATATATATATATATATATATATATATATATATATATATATATATATATGATATTTATATATATATATATATATATATATATATATGTATATGTATATATATATATATATATATATATATATATATATATATATGTAATGCTTACTTACTTTTGTACCCCACTCCTGTCCTACGAGAAATGGACTGCCTTGAGACATTGTGCCTGCAACCCAGGGGCAGACTGCACAGTTCCGTTGGGAAAAGGTGTTAAAGAAATTGTGTATCTGATGCTCGTTAAGTCACATGATTATTATCATCAGTATCTCCGTTGGTCCTGGGGAAAACGATTTTGTGAGAGGCGGAGGGTGCTTTAATGCTTAAAAAATGTGTTATTTCTTATAGTCGAGGATGGTGCTGGAAACGAGACAGAGAAAGAGCATTACAGAGTATATTTCGGATGGGCGTGTTTGAAATATGGTGTTATTTGAATATGCAGAGATGGATCTTAAAGTTAATTATGTGAGTAAATGTGTTTTAGTAATAGAGTATATGGACGTGGATGTTTATTTGTATATATTGGTATAATGCTAGATTGATTATTTTCATTTTAGGTCCCGGGAAGGAGGGGAGTGTATAATGTTTGATGCAGGGGTATCTTGTGGATTGTTGCTGTAAAGGTGACGGTTCATGTCAAGATGAGCTTTTGGAGGGATAATTTTATTTCGGTTTGTTGGATGGTGGTTTGGGTGTGGAGGTTAGAGACTGACCTGTTGATTGTCTGAGGCTTTTATTTTTTTTGGTTTCTTTTCTGGATGTTTGGTTGGTGTGGGTGAATGGATGCATGTATGTAATATGTATGTAATATATATGTATATATATATATGTAATATATATATATGTATGTAACCAGCAACTTAATATGTATTATTAATATTATTAATAATAGCAATATTATTATATATGTATATATGTATGTATATATATATATGTAATAACATATATATATATATGCATCTTTAATATGCTCTGTGTGAATATATATATATACATGTATATGTATATGTATATGTATATATGTATTATGTATATGTATATATATATATATATTATATATGTAATATATGTATATATGTATATATATATATATATATATATATAATAATGGTGTGCCTTTAATTTGTGTGGCTCTTGTGGGGATGATCAATATTTTTAGATTTGGGACCCCATTTTAGCCCCCCACCTAAAAATGAACATCAAATTCAGATTATCAGCCGATTTTGACCTATAAACACCAAAGTAGCTTTTTTTGGCCTCTAAAACGTTGTTGTTTTCGGGGGTTTTCTGTGTCTGTAGTCATTCTTTCAAGGTTGCCGCCGGCCATAATAACCCATGACGAGACACCAACCAATAGCTACTTCCAAATTTTTTTCCGAACTTACTTCAAGATCTAGAAATAATATTAATGGGAATCATTCCTATGCAATAATTACACATTATTACATTTTCGATTTTTGGGTTCTGTGCTCAGCGTTGTCAAATTTCCAAACCCACTTTTTTGGATTTTAAAATGAAAAAATACGATAATTTTTTCTATGTTCGGGCAGAGTGAATGAAATTTTCAGGACATATGTAGTCGGAGGAGAGGCACATTTTTTACTTAGATAATTTAGAGGTAAAAGATCTTTAACTATACAAACCCTCAAAATTTAGTTTGATCAGTAAGTGGCTCTCAATATTTCTTTTGGGAACGATTAAATTTTGAAAAAATTGATACAGAGATACTTTCTACTATCTGATCAGCATCAAATTTTCAGGCTTATAGTTGAGCGAGATACACCTTTTTTTAAATAATTTTTTGTATGCTCAAAATTTTTTAAAATTTTCAAAATTTTTTTTCTGAAAATTTGTTTCCAGAACAAAATCAAACTATTGTATACAAAGTATCTGAGCCACTCTCCCCCCGATTACATATGCCTAAAATTTCATTCCTTTGCTTACATTACAGGAAAAAAATTATCGCAATTTTCCTTTCAAAATCCACTTGAAGTGAACAACGCTGAACTGGAAACTCAAAATCCCGGAAATGTATTACTTCAAATTATTGTAGGTGATGGACCAATCAAGCCATATTTCAAGTTTGAAGTCATTTCGGAAAAAATTCTGGAAGTTGATACGAAAAATGTCAAAACATGGTTTGAAAATTGGTACGGAAAGTGAACACAGAAAGCGAAAACAACGTTTAGAGGCTTACAGTTTGGTGTTTATAAACGGTGCAAAATCGTAATTTGTTGATGTCCATTTTAGGTGGGGTATGGGGCCCAGCCCAGCCAAGGCAATGTGGATCATACTTATACAGTGATGGCCCTTTTGATGTGGAGGTACCTAATTACAGCACATGATATCAAAGGTCAAACTTATAGGATAGTTGAACAGAGAGGAATCAATCCTTGCTGATAGGGTATTGATAGGGTAGTTGCTTGATTATCCTCTGTCTGGGGTGAGTAAGGTGATAGTTGATTTTTGTGGTGATGTTTCATTGTTAGTTTTTCTACCACCATTGTTAAGGATTGATATATATATATATATATATATATATATATATATATATATATATATATATATATATATATATATATATATATATTTAATTTTATATATATATATTGAATTTTCAATTATATCGATGAGTGATGAATTGAGCGAATTTGAGTTGAAGTATCAAGATCATCAGCATTTTATGAATTCTTCCTAACACTAATACACCTAAGATTTCTCCATGAACACTTTGTACCTTAGATCTATACCTCTTATTTTGGACATGGTTTCGCATATTACATTAACACATGTAATTTGCTATTATTATTTGTGTGTGTGTGTGTGTGTGTGTGTGTGTGTGTGTGTGTGTGTGTGTGTGTGTGTGTGTGTGTTTGTGTGTGTGTGTGTGTAGAGAAGCAAGTTGTGTCTTTCAAAATGAAAAGTGATAAGAGAATTATAAAGGAACAGAAGAATTATCTCGAAGGTATTAATGAAAGAGTCTTTGTTAGAAAAACCTCAGGACAAGAAGTGCTTTCAGAAGAAGTGATGATAAAGTGATTTTATCCATAATATTAGCATCGTTGACTATGTTTTCTTAAGAAGGAATTTACACAAAGCGCGCGAGCACACACACACACACACACACGAATACACACATACAGTATATATATATATATATATATATATATATATATATATATATATATATATATATATATATATATATATATATATATATATATATATGTAGCACTCCATTATAACTTTGTAAAAATTTTAATTTATGTTCGTACTTATGCTAAGATTTGCGCGAGCAAAATTTTAGCATAAGTCAAAGTGAAATAATATATAAACCCGTCCTTTTGAGATACTCTTCAGTCAGATAAAGTCAGATAAAATTAACAGAAATAAATCTCACTCAAGATACTCTCTCCAGAACTCCTCCAAACTTAAAAACGCAGCTTCTCGGCAAGAGAGGTAAATTTCAAGGAAGGGCTGCGACTCCGAAAATCGATCACAAATTCTTCGCTAATAAGAAGTGAGGCAAGGGTGGTAAACGCGCTGGAAAGTCCGTGACTACTAATTCGCATACGAAGAGAGTATCTCAACAGAAGGGACTTTTGTTACTTCTTTACTTTCATTGAATATCTTTACTTATGTTGAATAAATACCTCATTTAAAATATGGATTTTTAAATTAAACACACATATATTTTATATATATATATATATATATATATATATATATATATATATATATATATATATATATATATATATATATATATATATATATATATATATATATATATATATATATATATATATATATATATATATATATGGTAAATATTTGAACATTGAATCGGTGTATGTTACACAGAAGAAATTTTCTGTTCAAAATTTCAGTTCAGAAGGATGGAGTTAAGTAAAGCTTTTAAGAGAAAATTCTTTGAGTGGCAAGCTTCTGAACTTAGAAATTTTTTTGGACTTAGAAAATTTATGCAGTATTCAAATCTGATAATTATATCTATATGCTTAGACTCTCTTTATATATATATATATATATATATATATATATATATATATATATATATATATATATATATATATATATATATATATATTTAAACATTCAAAATAATCTATAAAAATTTTTGGTAACTGATAAAAAATGCAAAATAAAGGTAAAAGTTCCTGGGTATGATGTAATGTGCCCAGTTTTTTCCGTCTACGGCTCTCTGTACAATATTATTTTTTACTAAATATTTTTTGTATCTACCCAGAGCCAAGTAGGTTACTAACCTTACGTTGATGCAATGATGAAAGTGAAAGAATCTGATTTACTATAAGTGGCGGTCGTTAAAAGTGTTATTTGAGGCGACATATCATGACGGATAGGTTGAAATGTTAAGGAAAAACATACCACCTATTGTTGTACGCAGAATCAAATGTTATAACATTTAATAAATTATGGCTATTAATAAAGGAGAATGTAAATTTTAGTAATTGGAAACATCTCATTTAAATAATAACAACTCTTCCACAAACAGCTACACCTTCCATTAAACATTTCAGCACATTGTTGACCAAAACAACCAACTACTGTATACAATAAATGCACTGTCTCTTTGTGTTACGCATTACAATGTGACTCATTGACTGTTGTGTGTGTCTCTTACCTGTTTCTTTCGTTATCAAATATGGATCCTTATTACCACGTGTATTCACACTCTGAACAATTAAAGGTAAAGTGTGTCAATCTGCAATGGTTGTTTAACTTCCCTTTGTACCAGAGAAATATCCCGTCAATTTGTCCAAGCTCGAAAGGTTCGCGCCTGTTCATCGGCGACTGTCTGAAGCAGGGGAATATTTGCGGTCAAAGAGCACACCTGAAAGACCCTAATCTACTAGGAACTGTTGATTTAGAAGAATTAGTTCTTAACGAAATTTCTGAGCATCCTGAAAAGAGCACGCGAGAATTGTATTACTACAGTTTAATTCGAACCAATCTAGTACTTGGAGGTTACTACACGAGCAACAGCTAGTCCACCAGGTGCATACTCTATTGCCACGTGACTATATGCTCCTCGTGTTGTTATTTGTCAATGGTTTGAATGATAAATGTATTGGAAAAACTTTTAACGAAGGTTTTTGATATTTGCACCAACGAGGCTACACTTTACAAGAACAGCTAGTTAACGTTCATAACCTTGAACACATTTGGGCAGACGAGAATCCTCATGCCATTAAACGAATCGTTCACAACATCGGTTTTCAGTAAACATTTGGGCAGGATTTTTTGATGATCATGTACTTATGATCGGAAACTTCCTCCCCGGAGTTTAATGGCATGTCTACTTAAACTTTTTTTTTGAAATATGGGCTCCCGTACCTTGTTTGATGATTTACCTCTTCAGTTGCGCCAAAACATCTGTAGTATATATGCGATGGGGCTCCTGCACACTTTATTGCTGCAGTTCGTGAACACCTGAGTGAGACCTTTCCCAATCAATGGATGATAGGTCGAGGTGTGGTCCGTAGCCAGCAAGGTCACCAGACCTAAATCCTTTGAATTATTACCTTTGAGGACATTTAAAGACCTTAATATACTCTTCTCCAATCGACACAGTTGAAGACCTACAATGAGGATTATGAACGGAATTGAAACGATCAAACAAACAGACTGCTGGAATATTTGAACGGGTCCGACAATCAATGAGAAGACGCCTGGACGCGTGCATTGGAAACAACGGAGGTCATTTTCAATATCATCTTCTTAGTCTTTTGATATCATTTGCAGGTGCTTTAGAAGGTATGTTTATGTTGTACAAATTAAACCTATCATGCAATAATAATATATCTATTGACACATTCTCTATTTCGAATGAGTTATTCGTTCCTCAAATATTTTTAACGTCCGCCATTTTTTTAAATTTAGAGTTTGTAACTTATTTGGTTTCCTAGATACAAGATATTTAGTAAAAAAACACATACAGACATCCCAGACGGAAAACTAAGCACATTACCTCATACCTTTACCTTTATTTTTTTGCATTTTTTGTAAGTTAATAAATTCACCCTTTAAAAATAACTATATATATATATATATATATATATACTATATATATATATATATATATATATATATATATATATATATATATATATATATATATATATATATATATCACATCGGTTGCTAAAATGGCCTCAAAAAAGCTGGGAATTCTGTTCAGATTGCGTGAATTTTTTTCTTCTGCTCAGATACTCCAGTTATATAAAGGTCTTATTCGCCCCTGTATGGAATACTGTTCTCACATTTGGGGTGGATCCGGTTCCACCCTCCTTTTGGATAGAGTTGAAGCTAAGGCTAAGAGACTTAATAAACTGTCAATACTTTTCAGACTCCTTGACCAATACCCTCTTTCTCGGACATTGACATTAGCGCAATATCTCTTTCTATAGGTAATTACAACAGCAGATGCTCGAGAGAATTGACCTCTTGGATTCCTCCACCACTGCGTCACCTTTTTTTAACACACAAGAGATGCCTTGAACTCACACACGAATGATGGTCCATTGTGCCATCTATTTCATTTCCACTGTCTTCCTCTCTTCCATTCCATCTTTCGTGTGTTCTTTTCTTTATTTTTTTTTTTTTTTTGTTTATGACCATGTCATCTCGCTCACTCTCTCTATCTTTCTCTCTCTCTCTATATATATATATATATATATATATATATATATATATATCTTTTTTTCTCTCTTATCGATAGATATATATATATATATATATATATATATATATAAGTGTGGGTCTCTCTATCTTCTACTAACTCTTCTACTTTTAGATTTATATACTTTAGGCTATGTGGGACATCTATGTGAATATAATATACGCTTGTTTTAATAAATTCAGTCTGAGGTAATGTCCCATTATTTTTAAGGAATGCTGCTATACTGAAATAATGTGGGAACCGCCACCGTATATATATATATATATATATATATATATATTTATTTATATAAAGCAAGATATATATATATATATACTATATATATATATTTATTTATTTATATAAAGCAAGGCAGTGTGGCAATAAAAGTAGTTTAGAATCACTTTATTTCGAAACCCATCTGGGTTCATCCTCAGTATATATATAAAATAATAATAATAATAATAAACATTATAAATAAAAAATGTAAAAATTATATAAAGGGGTCTGAGCAAAGTTAATAAGAAATTAAAACTTAGCAGAAGCAAGCACGGCGCTACGAACTCACACTACCAACAAAGCAGAGCAAAAGGAGTAAGAAAATGCAAAGGGAATTTAGGTTGCCATAAACTGAGTAAATGAGGTGTTGTCATTATTAAACGAAAAAGGTACAAGACCAACCACCTGGCATTGTGGGTAAAACATATGAGTATAGAACATATGAGTAAAAAATAAAGAAAGGAATAATATTAAGGAGATCTGCTCAATGCTTTATATTTCAAATTTAGTTATGTTTCACAGGAGCACTTATCGAATTTGTAATATTATAATATGAATGATCAAAATGCATGTCTTGTTTCTGATGGTGAATCTAATTAGCGGTTTTTAGCCCAATCGAAATAATATTAATGAAACTCCCCCGGATGAATTTTTATTGCAAAAAAAAAAAAAAAACCATTATAAAAGAATTCCCGTATTTAAAACCGTTCTTGTTTTTAAAACACGGGTGGTCCAATGGGAGTCAGAAATTAATTAAATCGTGTGGAAGAGGAATGATTGGACTTCATCCTGGAAATTGTTGGACGTTTATTGGCTTGAAAGTCATCCTGATGTTCACATTCTTCGTTAAAGTGGGTTTAAAAAACGGCGTTAATTTAACAGCTTTATTGTTCATGGGATGACGTCATAATGGGTTTCACAGGGAACAACCAATCTTTAAAAACATAATGATATAATTAGAAAATTAAAAAAGAACAAATAAAAGTCGCAGTAGAGATATTAAAATTTTTTCCACCAACGCTTACCCCTTACGCATGGTCATTTAAAAATCTAGATGGAATTTTATTCTATTGCAATTGTTCAGAACAGGGTTCCTGGGCCCCATCAAAGGAAGTGTCTTAAGTGCTAAAACTACCTGAATGAAAATTTTGAATATCAAACCAAATACATGCATGTTATTAAGCTCAGATTTCCATTTTTGGCTGAACATTATCCAGCCGCCACTTATTAAGTAATTTTTCTGTGTAGCTTTCGTGTTCTTGTGAAATATATTCAAATTAATGTCCAAAATTATGACAAAGGATGCGTTCGCAAGGTTGTGAACTGAAGTTTCAAATATCTACATCCTACCTTTTGTAGTATTTATCGTTTGGTTGCAATATTGATGGTAAAACCCATTTCAAATTAGCAATAATGTTTCAAAGTTGTCGCTAAATGAATTGTTGAATCACTGAAAGAACTGGAAAACCTCTTGGTTATTAATTTATTTCACTTCCATTATTTCAATTGAAAAAAACAAACAGAAAAAATTATATTTTCAAGTGACATTAAAAATTTTCCATTCAACCCCGGGGTTCCTTTTCAGGGTCGTTGAAAATTTAAGTCACATTGTGATTGAACATCAATGATTTTGCAAATTTTTTTACATCGATTTCAGTAATTATATATTTTAATTTTCTTGTCAACATTTCTGTATTAACGGAAAATAAAACTCTTTAACTGTTTATATATATGAAAGGAGGAAAAATTCGTTATAATATATATATTATTATATATATATATATATATATATATAATATATATATTATATTATATATATAATATAATATATATTATATATATATATAATTATATATATTATTATATATTTATATTATAATATATATATTATATATATATAATATTATATATATATATATATATATATAATATATATATATTATATATTTATATATATATATATATATATTATATATATAATATATTAATAATTATTTATATATATATATAATAATATATAATTATATATATTATATATTATTATAAATTATATATATATATATATTTATATGATATTATATTTATATTAATATATATATATATAATATATTATATATTATATATAATATACTATAATATTACAGTATATATATTATATAATATATATATAATATTATATATATATATATATAATTAATATATATATATAATTATATATACATATATACTGTATATATATATATTTAATATATTATATATATAGTAATTATATATATATATATAATATATATATATATATATATAATATATATATATATTATATATATATAATATTACAAGGTGGGCACCGTTAATTGAGAAAGTTAACGTCGTTAATTTTAAATCGTTAACAAAAAAAAAATTAACGAGCGTTTAAATCATTAAAGGCCATTTATCGGTAAAGGAATGAAGCGGAAGTTAAACGGTTAATCGTTAACGTAGAAACGTCTTCAAATTTTTTTTTTTTTTTTTTTTACAGTTTTCAACACCACTCACGGGCAAACCTATTCAAGGAGGGGGGGTTGCACGCCAAAATTTCATCCGCTAGCGCAAATTTAGCAGCATTGACATAGGACCGCAGGCTTTAAAAGTGAAGGGAGAATTAAATTCAGCAGGAAACCACAGAAGATGGGAAGAGAGTTCCAACCAGAACAGTGGTGGCATGAAGAACGGAAGCACCGCAAGCCCAAACTTAGGGTCCGGAGTTACCAAATATCTACAACAAAAAACTCGTGCGCAGATTACAGCACCCCTCTGTGCTACTAGGTGCGTAAAGGGTTGGTTGGTACGCGGGGAGTGGTAAGTTTTCCCTCGAACACCTGCCATGCGATTGACCTATAGAAAGTAGTAAAAGCACCAAACATCGCTTCCGGCAAAAAGATAGAGGGTCAAGTGAACCTGGAAAGTACATAAGAACAGTTTATAAGCCTTTGGGCTTTTGACTTCGGAACCCTTGTCCCAAAAGACCGGGTGGGAAACCAAGCCCCAGATTTAGAACAGTACTTTCTATACATAAGCCGGGATGCAGGACCCTTGTTAGCTGGAGTAAACTTGAGAAGAAGGAAAAAAAAGTTCTTCCGCAGTTCTAAAAGAAACTCCCGTTTCTTTGAGGGGCCGCCCAAAGCAACCGTTGTGATGTGTGGTTTCCAAAAAGACATTTTTTTGTTTATTTTTAAGGGCCAAGGATGTTTATATTGTCTTACAGGAGAGACGAGAGAAAAATCGAACAAAAGGGATAGGAAAGTTAGAAGGTATTTTTAGGAGAGGGAGATTTGTAGAAGGTATTGGGTTTTTAAAAGAATTTGAATTTCACCAAGGAGTTGAGACGACCCCACTCGCCCAAATTTCTAATCTAGATTTCAGTGAGAAATAGAATTCGGGAAAAGATTTAAGGGACCGAGAGGAATTCTAGGAAGTAAAAAAGGATGGAGGCCAGGAGTTGAAATTGAGTTGGGAAGAATTGGGAAGGGTCGAGAGTCATCGGTATGTGAGGGATAGAGTTTAGATGTGCAGGTGAGAAGATCATTATTGGAAAAGTAGGAATTAAAGGTTAGGAGGATAAGACGGGAAACCCTGAGGGAACACCCACTATTTGACAGAAAAAAGGAAAGAAATCGCTCCATCAACCAGAGCCAGTGTTTAAGGTGTCAACTTGAAGGAAAAGCTGACATCAAGTAAGGGCCAAAGAGGAAGGAGAAACCAAAGTGGGGAGTGGGACTTGGAGAGCCAATGGATTGCGTGCCATTAACCCCGTCAAATGCTTTTTGGATGATTTGAAAGGCACCATCTACGGCCAAGTCTGCCCCGTGAGTTCCAAGAGGAGGGAAAAACCAAATCGTTAAATAGCGAAGTATTTATCGCCAGAGTAGAACTTGAAAACACCAAAAGGGGGCCCGTACTGGCGATCGGGAAGAAGAAAAAAAATTGGAGATTTCCAGATGGTCTAAGAGTGAAGAGTTTGGGAATTGGTTTCAAAATCTTAATAGAAATGCAAGTGAGAGCTATAGGGGGCCGATAGTCTAGAAGGGATCAAGGAGGCGGCTTCCTTTTTTCGGATTGTTGGCATGTGCGTGATTCCAACCCACTGAGGGGGAAAGCTTTAGTATTAAAGACATAGAGAATTATATATGTTGAACGAGGGGCGGTGTCCAAAGCACTAGCAAATCCCTCAAAAGACTCGGGCTTTTCCCAAACCTGTGGAAAACATTATCTAACGGAATAAAACCAAGTAAAGATAAAACACATTTTTGAAGGCCATTGAGAGAAAAACCGTTTAGGAAATCGGAAAAAAAAGGTCTCTATCCGAAATCGAATTCTAATACAATTTAAAATCTGATAAGAAAATATTTTAAAAACTCGTAAATTAAGGTAAGCGGTTAACGGTGTTGAGGAAAAAATTTTTAAACTCGTTAAACCGTTTAATCACAAATGTAAACTCGTTAATAGGGTCTACAAAACAGTCTTGTTCTTACTTCTTTTCGAAAATTAACGGGGAAAGGCGTTAAAAAAGAACGAAAAAAAAATTAACGAGTTAATTTAACGGATTAACGGCTTTTAACGCAGTTAATTTGCCTTTTGGTATATATTATATATTTATATATATATATATAATAATATATATATATATATATATAATATTATATATAATATATATATATATATATATATATATGTAATTGAATTCGGAAATTGATGTTATATCCCACACCAGAATTTTTTATTCATTAGTAAACAAATTGGGCAAGATTTTGTTTAGTTTAATTTTTCGTATGTCAATTAAAATTTAACTTTTATATTAAAGCGGAAGTTGAAAAAAAATATTAAAATGATATAATATAAAAAAATTTTAAATTTTCTCATTATTAATTAAAAATTATTGTAAAATATTTAAAAAGGAAAATTAAAAATTAAAAATGTTGTATGGTAAAACTATTTAAAAATTGTATTCAATTTTGGAAATTTTAAACACCCAAAGGGACTTTGGAAACCCAAGCAAATTCATTTAGCACCGTGTTTCGAGTGAAAGTTATCATATTTACTATGGTAAGTTATATTATATTCAAGTAGTTTGATGAAAATTAAAACATTTCGGGGGAACCGCACGTGTCAAAATATTTTTCTACGGCGATATTGGTAGTAAAGTCCTTCTATATTCAAGTTATTCATTAATATTGAATTCAGGAAGTTTCGTTAAAGATTAAAAATTTAATTTAAAAATTATCATTAGTAAATTTTATTATAAGGTTTTTAAGGTAAAAATTCAGGTCAAACTAAATTTAATTTGCGGAAATGACCAATTGCATGATTATGCAATTGATGATTAGGAATCTTGCGGTTTTTGATATAAAGATTCTTTTTTCTGTGGAAGAGCAAAATTCATTGTTTTACGTAACAACTTCAGGCGGGACGACCATTAAGGATGGGTATCTATTGATTTTGTAAGTTCAAAAATTTTTAAAATTTTAAAATTCTTAAATTCATTAGCTTAAACATTTCCAAAATTCTTTCCGAATTTGATCTCCAAAATTTCCAGAAAAATATTTTCAGATTGCATTGAAGGAAATTATTTCCCTTTTTCTGAGCTTATTAAGTATTTCTATTTATTTATTGTTCATTAGATATTGTCTCCTAAAATAAAATAAAGATTAATTGTAACTTCTAAGATTGTAACATTTTATTAGTTCCTTTTACTTTTTTAATTGATCTCCTATCAAGTCATTTTATTGAAAAAAATGAATTTTAGGAATTCAAAAAAAAAAAAAAAAAAAAAAAATAGCACAATATTATGGGGACTCTAATAAGTGGTATCTTTTGTTATTTCCTTATCTTGATGGCCATCCAAAATCTTGAAAGGAAAATTTATTTAGGCTACATAAGTGTTAGGTACAACCCCCTTACTTTACTTGCCCTACTCGATCTTTTACATGCCACTGTATATAGGCCATATTAACTGATGCAGTAGAGTAGATGTTCATATTTCGCAATTTCCGCGGATGCGGGTGCAGGATGTTTGATAATATATTATATATATATATATATTATATAATATATTAATATAATATAATATATATAATATATTATATATATATATATAATATATCGTATATATATTATAACTATTATATATATATATATTAATTATAATAATATATAATATAATATATTAAATTATTATATACGAATATATATAAATATATGCATATATGCCTAATATATTTCAAGTTTTAGCCTTAATCTATTAATATAATTGTGTTACCAGGGTGCGGGACGGGGACCCCAACTTAAATGCACCCCACCAAACCTCTTTCCCCAACCTCGGGCCCTTAATGAAAGAATTTACATGGATTAACTTACATTTGCACTAGATGAAATTTCAGAAATATAGGAAAGTTGTGGCTTGAGAAAAAAAATTTTTTTCTTGCCTTTTGCTGCTGAGAGGGTCTATTTTCTCTTTTCATCATAATTAGGGCCAGCATTTGCTAGATCCTCCCTCTTCACTTGGTAACCAAGTGGGCGTAACTACAGAGGTCCTAGGGCCCCCCGCCAAAAGTGGAAATGGGGCTCCTCTTGGACCAATATAATATATATAATTATATATTATAAATATTAATATATATTATATGTAAAATATTATGATATAGTATTATATAATTATATATATATTTATAATAGTATATTATAATATTATATATATATATAATATATTAATATAATATATATATATATATTGATATATATATAATATATATATATATATATTATATATATATATATATATATATATAATATATATATATATAAATAATATATTATATATATATATATTTACGTTATATTATTAATATATATAATATATATTATATTATTATTATATATATATAATATACTATATATAATATATATAATATATATAAATAATATAAATATATATATATATATATATCTGGCTTATATGCTATTTTTATCAGATTAAGTTACCTCCTTTTTTATTGGCCGAATAAATTATGATAATTGCATAAATAAAAAAGAATTGACATTTTTTTGGGAAAGGTGGGAGGAAACCAATGACCAATAACTGGAAGTAAGGAAAAATTAGCCACAATATCCTTTTACTAAAAAAGGGAAAAAAATGCCTTCCATATGCAATAAGGAATAGTAATAGGGCTTACAACTATTAATACAACATCTGGTCACCCACCAAAACCAATCTTCTCTAACTGCTTCCAAATGTTTATTTAACGTTTAACTTAAATATCTCTAATTTCCCCTCTCCCGCCTCCCCCTACACCATGAACTCTCAGTATCCATCATTAGGAATTACACTTATAAAGTTCTTTAATATATAGATTATATACGATAATAATACTCTATATAATAATTATATTTATTATTATGGTATATAATATTTTGATATATATATATAATAATATAATAATATATATATATATATAATATACAAGGGAAAATTATAAGAATAAAAGAATGGTAACTTACCAAATTTCGTGAAAATTCTGTTCGGTAGTCCAAAATATTTGTAAGGATGATGATGCTTTATAGTTACCAAAATGTCTTTGGCTCTTATTGCATGAATTTATTAAACCACTTTCTTTTCAGAAAAAAGAGGGAGCATGTTTTCATTTTCAAATGCTGAATAAAGGCCAATGCAACTTTAGCCTTGTTTTGTATATATTGTTCCTTAAAAATCCAGGTAAAGTTTTTATTAACTTGAGCTTTGATAAACGAACCCCCTTCATGCTGTGCAGATGGTTACTGGTAAACGTCAAATACAACGAAACTGCTGACCATCAAATTACTGTAGCTACTGCTAAGCAGCGTTTCTACGAATTAAAAAGTTGGCTAAATCTTTAATAGTTACCATATTTTTTCATTTCAACTTTCTGTAGGCATTAAGTGCCTTTGAAGGTGTTAATGATTCATAACCGTAAAATCGTTTATTTTTTTCGTACCAGTTTGTAAGCCTCTGTGGGTCTCTTTGCGGTCCTTTCTTTCGTAGCTCTGCTTGCACTTTCGTGCGGAGCAAGGAAATGTAAAGATGACCACTCCATTTAACATTGTTCGATTCGTGCTATTGAAACACGTAGTAGATTATCTATCTCTCTCTTTT
>JABUQX010074426.1:10000-22171 GCA_015478945.1 Trachelipus rathkii | reverse complement strand
ATCGGAAAATATTGAAAACGGATCGTTTAGGAATACAGGAAAATATTCATATTGTGGTCCAGGTACGAAAGTACAAAAAAGATTAAAAGAAGGATATAATGGTGTTAACAGTTTAGATAAGGCCTGTAAACAACATGATATAAATTATTTAAAACATAAAAATACGAAAGAGAGAAATGCGGCAGATGATTTATTAGCAAAACAAGCGAGTGAAATTGCGTTAGATCCTAATGAACCAGAGTACGTTAGAAAAGACGCGAGATTAGTCACAGGAGTTATGGGAATGAAATCAAGATTCGGAATGGGTTTACCATCAAAAAACGGGGTAAAGAGCTCGCGAAATCGGGCTCTGAAAAATTGAGAGAATTATATTATAATCCTAAAACTGGATACTCAGGAATCAACGACTTAGTACGAAAAAGTGGATTATCTTCTAAGATAGTTAAAGAATGGTTAAGTCGTCAAAACGTTTACACATTGCATAAACCGATAAGATATAAATTTTCAACGAGAAGAGTGATGGTCTCCAGTGTTGATGATCAATGGCAAGCTGATTTAGTAGACATGCAAAAATATAAATCTCAGAATAAAAATATAAATTACATATTAACAGTTATAGATATATTCAGTAAATACGCTTGGGCTACTCCTATTAAAAAGAAAACTGGAAATGATATCGCAGAGGCATTTCAAAATATATTTAAGGAAAGAATTCCTAGAAAAATACATACGGATAAAGGACTCGAATTCATAAATAAACCAACTCAAGAGCTATTTAGAAAACATAGAATACATTGGTTCGCTACAGAGAATGAAACGAAAGCTCAAGTAGTAGAAAGATTTAACAGAACTTTAAAATCTAAAATGTGGAAATATTTTACAGAAAACAAAACGAAGAAATGGGTTGATATTCTCCCTAATTTAGTAAAAAATTATAATACAAGTTCTCATAGAAGTATTAAAATGACTCCTGAACAAGGATCTCTTGAGAAGAATAGTAAAGTTGTGTATGAAAATTTATTTCCTCCTACTAAGTCTAAACTTAGGAAACCAAAATTTAACCTTGGTGATAGAGTAAGAATCAGCAGAAAATATAAAGATTTTAGAAAAGGTTATCTTCCAAACTTTACAGAAGAAATATTTATTATATCTGAAGTATTGAAAACAAATCCTATAACTTATAAAATAAGAGACATGAGTGATGAAGAAATTATTGGAAGTTTTTATGAACAAGAAATGGTGAAATATGAAAGTGAATTATACGAGGTTGAAAAAATATTAAAAAGAAATAAAGAGAAAATATTAGTTAAATGGAAAGGATACAATACAACATCTTGGATAAATGAAAAAGACTTAACGGAAACATCAAACATCTAACATCTAAACATCTAAACATCTAACATCTAAACATCTAACATCAAATCGTTTAAAGTTCTGTTTTACATAGGATATCTGTTTCATAAAGATGTTAGATGTTTAGATGTTTAGATGTTAGATGTTTGATGTTTAGATGTTAGATGTTTGATGTTTCTTTTTTTCTCTATAATAAATGGCATATGTTAATATTAAAGAAAAATCTGATTTAGTAAATATTAGAAAGAAACTTCAGAAAAGATTTTTAAACGAAAAATTAGGTGAACAAGATATCTATCAAGAAAATATTAAACTACTACAACCATTAATTGAACCGATTAAGGATATAACTGTGCATCAAAAAGAAATACTTCAAACTCAACCAACACTACCAGCTCTTACTTCACGTCAAGTTCCTTTAGCTATTGAAGAAGTATCAGCATCACCTAGCTCTCCTAAATATAATTTTACAAAGTTAGGAAAAATAGCTGGAAAATATATGAAAGTAATTTATTATCCTAATAAATATGACAACGCATTCGGTATTAAAATGACTGAAGGAGGTGATGATTTTAAATTAGGTAACGCAACAGTTAAAATTGATGGTAATAATTTAATTATTGATAAAACCCAATACATCGGTACTGAAGGTCTATGGAAACTTCTAACCTTGAAAAATCCTGGAGAAGTTTCGGTAAATGACTATAATAAATATAAGAAAATAATGATTCAAACTAAAGCGTTTTTTAGATACGATGGAAGTACTGCTAAATCGAATAAGGGTGATAAATATAAGATGTTTATTAAACCAATATATGATGAATATAAATTGCTTGATGAATTAAAATCAGAATTACGTCAGAAAGTAAGAACACCAAGAAGAAGCAGTGTTGGAGATACTCCTCGAAGAACTAGTGTAGGAGACGTACCTGAAATATCAGGTACGGGATTTAAATTTTTACCTTCAGATCCTAATGAGCTTGTTAATAAACATAGAATATTATTTTCAGAAATTCAATCGGGTAATACTAATGTATTTAATGAGTTACAAGCTATTAATGATGAACTGTTAAGATTAGGTATATTTGATACAGATATAATAAAATCTTTAAATAACTTTTTTCTCTATAATAAATGAGCATTGTGTTATCTAGTAATACATCTGATTTCAAATATAATTTTTACCCTTCTTTAAAATTAGAAAAGGGTAAAACACATGAAATAGCGTTATTAAATATAAATACGTATAATTCAGTACCAAATATTGATGAATCAAATAATAAATTTGCATATGAATATAACAGTAAAATTTTTGAAATATTATTTCCAACAGGAGCTTATGAAATCAAAGCGATTAATAATTACATTCAAGAACATCTTGTTAAAAATAAGCATTCAGAAGCATTCAGTATTGAAGCAAACCATATAACTATGAAATGTATTATTCATGTTAGGAAGGCTAATTTTATTATATATTTCAATGAAAAGTCATTTAAAAATCTTTTAGGATTTAGTAGGGATGCTATTGAAGGCATTGGAAAACATGAAAGTGAAAACATTGTTAATATTTCACCAGTAAATTCTATCTTAGTCAATTGTGATATTATAGAAGGTTCTTATCTTAATGGACATCAAAAACCAATTTTGTATAGTTTCTTTCCCGATGTTCCTCCCGGTTATAAAATAAATGAGAGACCTAATACAGTAGTATATCTACCGATAACAATTCCAACTGTTAATTTAATTCATATTTGGCTTACTGATCAATATCATAAACCATTAAATCTTCGAGGAGAAGAAATAACTATTCGATTACATTTAAAATCAACATAAACTTTTTTTTCTCTATAATAAATGGAGTATAATTTAAATTGGAAGGAATCATCAGAAATAGATGATTCAATTAAAAGATTTGAATATCAAGAATATGAACCTTATACAGGAGTTGATTTAAATACACCTAGTGATATAAGAATATCAGTTCAAAATCAGGATGAATTTTTACTACCTTCTAGAAGTTATATTTATATCGAGGGATCTTTAAAAAAAGAAGATGGATCAACATTTGAAAAAGATCAACCTGGAACTGGAACTGGAGCAGGAAAAGAATTATATATAAATTTAATAAATAACGGAATCATGTATTTATTTTCAAGAGTTGAATATCAACTTGGAAATAAAAGTATGGAAGAATATCCAAATCCTGGACAAGCATCAACTATGAAAGGACTTTTAACATATCCTCTCAATTATTTAGAAGGTATGAATTTTATGTGGTCACCTGATAAATGTGATAAAGTATGTCCAAAAATTAATAATTCTGGATATGTGGAGAGACATAAATACTTATTTAAGAACTCATCGGGGAATTTTAGTGTAGCTATTCCGTTAAGTCATATATTTGGATTTTGCGAAAATTATGATAAAGTAATTTATGGTATAAAACACCAGCTTACATTAAGAAGAAAAGAAGATGATAATGATGTTATATTAAAATCGTCAGATAAAAACGATGATGGTACTTATAAAGTTCCTGATGGTAAAATTATTTTATCGAGAATAGTATGGAGAATCCCACACGTAACACTTACAGATGAATATTCAATAAAACTGTATAAAGATATTCAAAATAAAGTTACATTAAATATTAATTTTTTGAATAGACAGTGTGAATCTATAGAAGTAAATCAAGGACAACAACAATTCGATTGGAGATTAAATGTTACAGCCGGATCTGAGAAACCTCGATTTATAATTTTAGCTTTTCAAGAAACAAATGGTGATAATCAAATTATGAATAGAGGTATATTTAATCATTGTAATATAACTAACGCTTTTGTTCAGTTAAATAGCGAAAGATATCCAGAAATGGATCTTCGACTTGATTTTAATGAGAATTATTATACAACCGCTTATAAAATGCTATCAGATTATTCTAATCATATACTTAATAAAGTAAATTGTTCTATTAGTTTAATAGAATATCAAAATTTGTATCCATTGCTAGTATTTGATGTAAGTAGACAATCTGAAAAAATAAAAAATTCAGTTACAGATATTAAAATAAGAGCAACTTTTAAGAAAAATATATTAAAACCTACAAAGGCTTATGCATTAGTATTATCAGATCGACTTGTGAAACTACAATCTGATGGAAATAAAATGAATATCGCTTTTTAATTTTTTTCTCTTAAATAAATGAGGTATTATTGTATTCATTGTAGAAAAATAACAAATACTGAAAATGTTCAAAAGGTTATGACAAATAAATGAACGAATCTTCCACAAATAACACAAGTGACTAAACCTTTTACTAATAAATATTAGAAATAATCTTACCCGATACTGGGGAGGTGAAACACCACCCCCTTTTGATTAAAAATATTTAAAATTAATAAAAAAATTAATATATTAGATTTCGAACGCCATGCCTCGAGGCATGGCGTCGAAAAACATTTACGATTTAAAATATATAAAAAACTTAGAGGTACATGCTCAGAATGTGGAAGAGTAAAAACTCAATTTACTTCTAATAAAATATAAAAATTATAAAAAATATAAAAATGGAAAAAATTATATATAAAATTTTATATATAATAACTTTTTTTCTTCTTAAATAAATGACGTACAACGATATGAAAGTATATCTTACACCGAATCAGGTAAAGAAGTTAAACAAAGCAGTAAATAAAAAATCTTCTATATCATTTAGAATCAATCCAAAGGATAAAGGAAACATATCTCTTCTTCTAACTCTAACTCAAAAAGCTAAATTTTTAAAAGGTATACCATTTAATTTAAAATTAAGCATATCACAAGTAACAGCCTTGGCAAAACACGGAGGATTTTTAATAACCCTTCCAACATTATTAGCAGCTGCAAGTGCAATCGGTTCTCTTGCTGGTGGAGCTAGCGCTATTGCTAAAACTGTAAATGATAAAAAAACGGCACAAAAGCAATTAGAAGAAACCAGAAGGCATAACCTTCAAATGGAAAAAAAGAAAACAAATGGAAAAGGTCTTTTTTTAAAACCATACCCTCGTCGAAAAACTGGCGAGGGTTTATTTTTAAAACCATACAAAAGTTGAATATTCCGATGAAAGCGTTGAGTCAATATGATCTTATGAAATATGTTAATGAGCTTAAAATTCCAAACTTTAGAGGAATTTATATGAGAGATGCTCTTCCAAAAAAAATCTAATAAAAAGGAATGTGGAATCTTAAATTTGGATTCAATTAAAGGTTCAGGAACTCATTGGACATGTTGGTTTAAGAATTGTAGAAACTTATGCTATTATTTCGATTCATTCGGTGTTCAACCTCCGACTGAATTTGAAAATTATATTCAATGCGATATTGTCTATTCAACGTATCAAATACAAAAACTGAATGAAGTTATTTGCGGTCATTTGTGTTTATTCGTTCTTTTCGGAGTAACCGTATTGAAATTAAATTTTCACTCAATTCTACAAGAACTTTTTTTCTCTAAAATAAATGAGTGTTAACAACTTTGGTGAAGGACCTCTAACAAGAAGTGGACCACCGGGACCGCGAGGACCTCGAGGGCCTCCAGGACCTCCAGGACTGTCAGGAATTGGATTTAAATATTTAGATGAGGAAGGTAATTTTGATATCGAAAATAAAAGGTTGGCAAATGCGGCTAATCCTCGAGAAGAAAACGATGTTACTACAAAATTTTATACAGATAATTTAGTAAAAGAAACAAGAAGTAAGGTTGATAAAATGTTAAAACAGACGGGAAATATGAATAAATCAATAACTGAATTACAATCTGAAGGTGATCATATTAAAAAATTTGTTGAAGAAATAAAATCTCAACTCTTTGATATGCATAATAACGTTCTGTTAAAAGATGGTTTTGAAAACGTTTTAAAAACGATTAATAAACAGATTTCAACTCTTAGTGAAAATATAAATAATTTTAAAAAAGAAACATGTGCTTACGAAACAATAATTTTTCAAACAAATTCAAAATTAGAATCAGGAAAGTTTCCATTCGTATTAGGAATGAAAGGACCATCTTCAAAGAAAACTGGTTATGTTATGCCGTATAAAGGATTTATAGATACAATTACATTAGCATCTCTAGATGAAGATCGATATATTTTAGTGAAGTTATTTATCAATGGAGATGAATTTAAAGATTTAGATATATATAAACATAGTGATACAGATTTTAGAATTAATAGAATAAAAAGCATTCATCTTAACGAAGGAGATATCATAAATTTTCAAGCTGCAAGTGATACAACCAATGAAAAATCTATGCATACTATTCAAATGTTTCTAAAATACGATTTAGGAAATCCGAATGACCTTTTCGAAAAAGATATATTAGGAGATGAATCTATTGAGAATAAGAAAATTACGATGGATGATATATTTGAAAAGATAGAAAAATATAGAGGGGTGCCTATGGGAGAGATGGAGAAAGAAATATGGAAAAGGGAAAGAGAAAATTTGCTAAAGAAAAATGGAGATGAGGAGATGACTATTAAAATTATGATGGATATAATGTTGAAGGATATTAAAGAATGAATATAAACCTGATTCGTTGATATAAATAGTGAAGGGACGTAATTGTTTTTCGTTCCCGCCCTGAAACAGGGCGGGAGTGAAAAGATGCAATTGTTTTTCGTAACCGCCCTGAAACAGGGTGGTTACAATTTTTAAATTATTATATTGTATTTTATCTTCATTTTCTACAGTGTCAATTAATAACGACATTGAAGAAAAAAATAAAGAGATGAAAAATATTATTATAAGCGATGACTTTGGAAATGTAGTATATAGTTCTGATAATACTGATCCTGAAATAAAAAGAAACTATGGAGATAATTTATCATAACAATATAAACTTTTTTTTCTCTATAATAAATGAGTGTTAACAAATCAGAGCTAATAAAAATTTTGAACTATTCAACTGGTTACGTGAACACTACAAAACTATCTGATTTAAATAAAGATGTGATTTATAACATTATTGAACTTAGAAAAATTAATACAAAATATGGTCTCGCAATGTTTGCAATTCTACGTGTGGGAGAGGATGAAGTAACTAATGTATTTCTTCCAAGAAGATATGTGAATGTATTGAATGATGAGGAAATTAAATTTTTCAATGAAGGTAATTGTGAACTGTTAAGATTAGGTATATTTGATACAGATATAATAAAATCTTTAAATAACTTTTTTCTCTATAATAAATGAAGAACTTTCAAAATCTCTCAAAAATTAATGGAATAAATACTAAAAAAATAAAAAAACTCATAGATCAAAAAATCTTTACTAGTAAAGATATTAAAGAATTTAAAGTCATTTTAGATAGATTAGTTGGGTACATAAACTTGTTAAACATTTTAGATAACAATAAACCTCCTGTACAAATAACATTTGATTCTGAAGAAGAAGAAGAAGAAGAAAAAATTACGTTAAAAGAATTTGAAGAAGCTTTAAAATATAAAAAAATATATGAAAAAATTATTGAAGCTGATTACGATTCAGACTAATTAAATAAAAGGAAAATTATTATATTTAAAATTTTTAAATATAATACTCATATCCTTTTTATACATGTTACTTGATCCACTCCCATTTGTTAATCTCACAAATTTTCTTCCACATTTTATTGTATTCATTTAATGTAATTTCTCTTTTGTTAGAAACTTTATGAAAATCAGATATATTACATTTGACACCACATAATTGTAGCAATTTAAACAATTTATAATGAACATTTAAAGAATTTTTTCTTTCTGAACATTTTACTTCTAGATATGCTTCTTCAAATTCATAATTGAGATTTAATATTTTATCATGATTAATTCTTATCTTTTCATTCTTTTTATAATATTTATCAATAACTTTCTCTAAATATATTCTTGATGAATATTTCAATGGTTTATTATAATTATTTTGTGAATGAGAAACTTCATAATAATTTTGTGAATGAGAAACTTCATAATAATTTTTCAAAAAATTACATGATTTACAATTTTCATCACTTTCACGTTTGTGGAATGAACATACTATTTCCATATTTATTTAAGAAATTTTTATTATAAGTCAATTTCAGCGTGATTGGAGGGTGGCCCGGTAACCCCTTCGAGCGAAATGAGGAGGTAGGCCTCGTAACAAAGTTAAAAAGGTATATATCACATCTTCACCGACCAAAACATCTTTCCAACTTCACTCCCGTAAACAAACCTTTACAATCCTAATCCTAGAGAGTCGAAACAATTCTGACACACGGTAAAGTTTACCATATACCAGAGAGAGTATCGAAACAATTCTGACATATGACAAACTTTACCATATGTCAGAGAGAGATTTTTATCGCCATAATTTTTAATTTTTTTTTATAAATTATAAAAAAAAAACATAAAATTTAAAATGTAGAATACTAATGAAGAATTTTATACCAATTCTTTTTTATCGAAAACGATTCTGACTATAGACAAACATCTATACACATCAAGCTCAGACCGGCAGAAGCTCAATACGAAACAACATCCTCTGAAGACCCACACACGCGTCAACCAAAGCTTTACCAACACAACACCACAACAAACACTTTTTTAATCTACCATTAAGTAGTATTGTAAAACGGGGAGCGAAGCGTCTTCCGGGACACCTCCGAGTGAAACGAGGGGGTGGGCTGGTCAGCCCCGTTTTACATAACTACTTATATATTATATATATTAATCTTATATATATATATATATATATATACTTATTATATATATATATATATATTATATATATAATATATATATATATATATATATATATATATATAATATATAATATATTTTCTATTATAAAATATTTTCTATATATAATATATATATATTTTTAATTTTATATTTATATATATTATATATTATATATATTATATATATATATATATATATTATAAATATATATTATATATATTATATATATACTATATATAATATATATTATATATTAATAGATAAGCTGTGTTAGGAATAACATATAAAAACAATAGAATGGCTTTTTTGAGCATTTTGTTTATAATTTTGAAGGAAAATCACTAAAATATTGATACTTTAAAACAATTAATCCTACTTACCCTAGAACACAACTTTTTCGAATTTAATAACACTTTTCTGAAACAAAATTCCGGACTTAGTATGGGTTCTCCCCTTTCTCCTGTCCTAAGTAATATTTTCATGGAACTTCTTGAAATTTATTATATATTCCCCAACCACATTCTCACTAATGTTACTTGGTACAGATATGTGGATGACATTTTTGCATCTATTCCTTCCAACATTAATCCACATAATATACTTGATTTCCTCAACACTATTAACCCTAACATTAAATTCACTATTGAAACTTCTAAAAATAATTCCCTACCATTCCTTGATGTTCTTATAACCTGGTCCAATAACCTTTCTACCCTCCAATTCTCTGTTTACCGCAAACCTACTTACAACCCAAGTTACATACATTGGTTTTCATCCCATTCAACCAACACAAAAATAGGAACACTTTCTTCCTTATTTCTCAGAGCTCTAAGAATATGCTCTCCCTCTTTTCCACAAACTGAAATTAATTACCTTTTCTCTATTTTTAACAAACTTTCTTACCCTCATTTCATTATACAACGCGCCCTTAAACAAGCAAAAAAAATCCTTTTATCAACCTCACAATTATAACCCCTCTGATAAGAACTCTTTCTTACCCATACCTAACATTCCTCTTAAACAATTAAAATACATCTTACCCAATAATATTAAACTCACCTCTTCAGGAAATCTACCCCTTAAAGCTACTTTTAGACCCAACATAAATCGACCCACTAACATACCCCAATGTGTTTATAAAATTCCTTGCCTTCATTGTAACTCCTTATACATCGGAGAAACACATGACTTTAACCGTAGACTGTACCAACACAAACATGACCTTACCACTGACAACCAAAATTCTGCCCTCACATTACATCGTGCCACACATAACCATACTATTGACATTAACAACATGACCCCTCTCATACATTCAAAAGATTTACACAGAAGAAAATTACTCGAATCCTACTACATCCTTAACACCAATAATTATAATAGACAAAAAGGTGAAATCAATATCAATCCCACTCTAAATAACATTTTGAACTCCACTAATTTCTATAAAAATCTTAAATCTAAAATATAAATTACTTTTTAAATTTCTATTGTTAATATTAAATTTAATTTTAGTCTTACAACAACCAGCACCTGATGAGGTTTCAGAAAAGAAACGAAAATTTGTGCTTAAGTAAATTATTAAATAGTGACTTTCTTTCTAAATTATTAACAAAATTCTCTATAAAGGCTTCTATTATATACCTATACTTTAGCGATCATTGCTGAATACGTACAATATATATATATATATATATATATATATATATATATATATATATATATATATATATATATATATATATTATATATATATATATATATATATATATATATATATATATATATATATATATATATATATATATATATATATATATAGTTAGTTCTTAGCAAGTGATCGCTAGATTAAGTAGGTATATTAAAGAAGGCCTTATAAATTAAAAATGCAGAAAATTTTTTAAGAAATTATTTTCATACAAGAGTCTTCAAAAATTAGTAGTAAACGTGAACTTTCGATCCAACTGGACCCTTTTTCAAACGCTTGAAAAAGGGTCCAGTTGGATCGAAAGCTCACGTTTACTACTAATTTTTGAAGACTCTTGTATGAAAATAATTTCTTAAAAAATTTTCTGCATTTTTAATTTATAAGGCCTTCTTGTAATATATATTATATATATATATATATATATTATATATATATATATATATATAACATTATATGCGTATATATATATATATATATATAATATATATATATATATATATATTATAATATATATATATATAATATATTATATTAATATTTATATATATATTATATATATATAATTTTATATTGTTATATATAGTTTATATGTTTAAAACAATATATATATATATATATATATATATATATATAATATATATAGTTATATATATATATATATATATATATATATATATATATACTATATATATATATAAACTGCTACATGAACTTACATGAACTTACATCTAGTGTCATCTACTCAATGAATGAATTAGTTCTTAAAAATAGAATAGCATCTGCCAGGTCCTCCTTCATTTTTTCCTCTTAGGTCTGATTTTATAATGCTAAGAGCAGAAAAAGCCGTTTCAACGCTAACTTGCTTTGGATGTAGATCAGTAACAGCAATTGCAGCTTCTTGTACAATGTCTAGATACTTATCGATGGCCTCTTCTAATTTAATTTAAGTTTTTAAGTTATATCAATTTTTTCAACTTCTTTCAGTGCAGCAGAGAAATTTTTTAGTTATGGAATATTGTGTACAAGGATGAGGAAGAACCTTGACCTTTTTCTTGAACCAGTCGAAGCTTTCGACTAAACACTTCAATATCTAGAAGCTTTTCATACTCATCTTCTGAGCTTTCTGAAAAATGACTTGAGAAGGTAGTAATGGGGATAGTTGTAGTTTCATCACTTACAATATGTTCAGATTTATTCTTTTCTTCTTGAACTTCCTGTAACCTTTTAATACAAATGGTCACGTTGCAAAGGGCAGATTTAGCTTTTGTTGTTGATCTTCATTTAAGCTTACCCTGTAGATAGGAATTAATATAAACAGCAGCTAGTAGAATACCATTGTCAATGAGAGAAATTTCTCTTCGTACCTTGGAGTTT
>JABUQX010074426.1:2500-5000 GCA_015478945.1 Trachelipus rathkii | reverse complement strand
ACGTCACAGTTGGCTGGGATAAGGTACTGAAGAGGTGATACGGTGTCCTGGTGAGTTAAAAACCTTTCATCTAATGAAGATATCATATCGTCTAAACATGGGATAAAAACTGTTAGCCGATAGTACATCTCCAGTTTTGTAGAAGATAAATTGGATCAATTCCTCTGGAGACTGTTATTTCGATATTTATATGAGCTGCCAGTCCCAGCGAAGATCATGTAGGAATCCAACTAGAAATTTATGGACCATATGGAATGGCCAAATTTCCTACAGGTTTCCGGATGATCTTTATCCATTGGGACAAATCCATATTGGATTTATAAAAATTCCAGATGGAATTTTTCAGAAGGAAAAATCCTAAAATATATCATCCAGGATATCGAAGGAAAATTCTAGAACCTGTCCTTTTGAAATTTTCCCATGTCAAAAACATAGGAACCCACAGAAAAAACTTGGTTTCACACACACATACAAACATACCCCTATAACAGTATTTTCTGCTAATAAATGATTAATATATTATGGAATGGGAATTTAAGATATCTAGGATTTAGGAAAAAAGAATAATTAAGAAAGAGAGAGAGAGAGGGGACAGATAGTAGTAAATATATATATATATATGAGTTATATATATATATATATATATATATATATATTTATATATATATTATATGTTATTATATATATATATATATATATATATATATAAGATATATATATATATATATATATATATATATATAATATATATATATATATGGTAAGTATATATATATTATATTATATATATAGTTATATATATACATATATATATATATATATATATATATATATGTTATTATTATTATTATATTATATATATACATATATATTATTAGTATATATATTACATATATATATATATATATATATATATATATATATATATATTATATACATATATATTATTATATAATATTATATATATATATATATACATATATATGATATATATATATATAGTTTATATATATATATATATATATATATATATTATTATATATATATATATATATATATATATATATATATATATATATATATATGATCTTAGGAGTTTAGTAAAGCAGACCAATTAAATAAGTAATTAAATAAATAAATCACGAGTTTTTTTACTACAAATAAATATCATAAATATTACAGCTCTGTATTGTTATAAAGGTTCCTTTATATATATATATATATTATATATATATATATATATATATATATATATTATATATATATATATATATATATATTATTATTATATATATATATATATATATATATATATATATATATATATATATATATATATATATATATACAGTGGCGCAGACATGATTTTTTTTCGACGGGGGGGCTCTAATTCTTCCGCTCCCTTGGTTACAATTATGTCACCCCCCCCCCTTTGCCTACAATTCTACAATACCCTTATTCCGGATGATAAAAATTGAGGTTTTAAGGGGGAAACTTGAGATTCTTTAGATTTCTTAGAATTTGTATCTGAACGTGATGTAGAAAACATAGAAAATAAAGAGACAATTAGAAGTTACATCGGCCTATCAAAGCTCTCCCGGTCAAACTATAGTAAACATTAATCTAATGATAAAGCCATAACATGCACATCTACACCGTGCCCCTAAGGCTTATCAATATCTTATACAAAGACCAATATAATATATTCGCCAACTACTACCAAAAGCAAAAATTACAGCTAAGGTACTTGCTATTAAACTGCAACTTTAATAAATTTATTTTTCACACTTTGTGATAATTTCTTTTACAACATTTAAAACTGTAAATTCCTGCCCAGTCAAAATATAATTATATGATGCCCAACCTATCTATATACTTCTAGTCATTTCTTAAATGCTGCAAGAGCTACGCCCAACAATCCCCATGGTAACTATTCAATACTAATAACCTTTCTATTGAATGAATATTATCTTACATCAAGATGGCATGCCTGATTTGGTTCTTTTATCGTGCCCTGGCCTCCTTTCTGTGATCCACTAAAAAAAATAGTAGTTCTCAGTATCAATACAGATAAATATTTTTGTAGGATTTGCATCATGCCCTCTTAGAAACGCCTTTCTAAATAAAAACACTCCTAACTCCTTCAGCATCTCCTCATAGCACCCTCAAACCAGAAATCATCCTTGTTGCTTTCGTTGGCACCAAAGAGAACTAGAGAAATTTAAATAGAATTAGAGAAAATGGAAAAAAATCAGCTTTTGTGAAATTTTAAAAATTATAATAGAAAAATATAAAAGATCATAAAATTTTATTTATCAATGATAATGTTGGTTAATAACCTCATCTTTTGTTTACAAACACAAACTTAAAGTTTATCTGTCTTTTGAATTTTAATGTTCTTTAGTTAAGTAATTCTAATGTTATTTTTAGGAATGTATCATAGAAATAATAATTATATTATCAACAAATAGCTCTAATTTTTAACAAGTTTCACTTTACA
>JABUQX010074425.1:7500-15000 GCA_015478945.1 Trachelipus rathkii | reverse complement strand
TTTGTGGGTGTGTTCTTTACCCATAAATACATTGAATGAAAAGATAACCTATAACCGAATACAATAAAAGAATTCACTTCAATATATAATGAAGTTAAAATTTCGAATCCTTATTTCTAATATTTTTTTAAATTTTATTTGATTTATAGGATTTAAGATCTTTTTTCTCAATTTTTTAATGTTATACTTTTATATTTAAAAGCATTCTGATATTTGTTCGTAACTATTTTATTATAAAATATAAACAATAAATACTGATTTAAAAGATTTTTAAGTTTTTAAAATAGTTACTTCTATTTATTAATTTTATTATGATGTCGTTTCGTGCGAAAATTTATAATTAGGATATTTTAAGTTGAGATTATGCAGTATTGTACTAAAACAAATATCAAGGCCTAATTTACGGTAAAATGACGTTTCCTATAACCTCATTATTCTATTATTTTTTTCAAAACTGATTTGCATATATATATACATAGGTGGGCATGATAACGAAAAATGTTATCGCGATAACCGATAAATCGATAACGAAAACCTTATCACGATAACCGATATACCGATAACCTCGTGATAAAAAATCGCCGATTATGGCGATAACCGATAATCGATAATCCAAATTTTTTATTGGTATTACATTTTATTATAATAAAAATGTTTAAAAAAAAAAACGCGACTTTTGGTTTTTAAGAAAATGTGAAAAGTAAATTTATTGCATCTTCTTTTCACCTATTTTGTAGATTATAATATAAAATTTTCAGTTTTCTTTACCGACATGTACCCATAAAATATGGGAATGTTGCTACTTGTTTTATATCTAACTTGTAAAAACTTTGGGATATAGTTATTAAATAAAATTTAATTTTTCCCTTTGTTTCTCCAGTTTATTATAATTACAATTTATTTTACTAATTTTTATGCTTTGGATTGTTATAGATTCTGATAATGTATGTACACACGCCAAAATATAAAGGGTTAATTTAAGATTTGAAATGAAATCAAAGAATTAGGTAATTACAATGTTATCAATATAAAAAATATTATTATCTTAGAATTTCTGTGCCTTTCCTGCAGCATTTGTATGTTCCCTTCATAAACATGAGCATATTAAAGTTTTCATCTTGACAGAGAATTCCTCTAGCTCTGTAGATATCTTTGTCAAGGGAGAACAATCGCTCCATCCGGTCACGCCTAATTGGCATTGCGAGTACTTGATTACCTTCTTAAGAAGATCAATGAGCCCCCATGTATCCATAAGTAGAAGCAATAGAGATAACCACTCAGAATCAGAGAGAACACTGACCTCTGCTGCGACATCTCTCTCAAGACCACCATCAGACAACGCCACGCCCCACAACACACTTACAAATAATAACCACAAATACGAAGAAATCACAAGCCATTCTCAACCCTCACCCACCACACCACCCATATAACCGACATCATCCGCAACACAACTTACACGAACATGACCCGCCACTAGACACAACCTCGATAAGTACCAACCCACCAACACACAATCACAGCAACATCGAGCAATCACAAACTCCCACCAACACTCACAGTCTTGAACACAAAACACCCAATATGCACCTAATGCCAGTACAAAACTACCAAGCACCTACAGACCCTTCATCTATCACAACACTTACGTCACCATCTCACCACTATCGCTGCTGCTAACGAAGTACTGGGCGTTCTCAAGTTTGGTACGCGCGCAATAACTCTTCCACCTTCTTCTCCAAATCAGAGGCCTTGATCTCTGACTTTCTTGGCCATTGTTTCATTCAAAGACACTTTCATCCACATCAGGCGTAAACTTGGTGGTGGAAGGCAGTTACCAGAAAGGTACTTCTCATCTTCAATAGGTGCTACGAGAACCTCTTATCCTAATAGACGTCCACACGCAGAGCAGCTATGGAACCAGAACGCAACGCGAAATACCACCGCTCCCACGACACCTGACCCCCAGAGATTGGCATTGGTCTTCAAGGTCAATCAGCTATTTTTATTTGTCACAATGAGGTGTGGGGAATCAGGAGCCCAAGATAGCAACTGTCCCCGCTGCAACGGCGACTGGGTGCCATGACCTGATAATTGTAAAAGAAAATATATATAACTAGTTTTAAAAATAAGAAGCATTACTCTGCCATTAGCTAAAAAGTAAACAACAAACGTACCATACCAACGAGAAACCCAATTGACCAAACAATCTACACAGCTCTCAGGCCACTAATCACTTTAGCAACTCATATATAATCACCACCTCACCAGACCCATAACATTACATAGAACGCAATATCACATACCAGTCACCACGCAACCCAAAAATACACATAACATCACAATAACCAACTATATCAATAATAACATAAACAATAACTAAATACCACCCACATAACAACCCAACACTACCAAAACATACACTACTACACTATCCACATCAACACCATACCCACACAAACCATCAAAAACAAACATCTATAACCCAACAACCCTACCACAATAACCCCACTAACTACACCCCCACCACATAACCGACCAACCAAAACACAAAAAACACTACACAAACCAAACCAAACCAACAACCACACCCACACCCACTACCCACACAAACAATAAACACCCCCCAACAACACACAACCCTACACACCAACTAATAATACACTACAATACCACCTAACAACCAACCAACACACCAACCAACAGCACATATATATATAATACACCCAACACCAACTATAAAACTCAGCCAACCCAACTATACTACACCACACAACCCAACCCACCCACAAAACACAAGCAACCATGCAACAAAACACAAACACACACAAAAATAACTCAACATACCCTAAACAAAACAATAACACCATAAATACAATCACACCCAAACCAACACTACTCCAACAAAATCACACAAAACCACAAAACCACCCACAAACCCTCACAAATCAAACAAACCATACCATGCCCTATAAACCTAAACCACATCCAACTATAAAACAACCCCCCCACACTAATAATATATATTCACACTAGCATCCGAATAACTTTCGTCTAAAACACACTAACAGACGAACCCCAAAAGACTACTACTTACTCACACACAAAACACAACAACCATGCACCCAAAAAATATAATAAACAACAAACCAACGACCATTACCAACAAACAACATACTCAACATCAAACAAAAACAAATTACTTATAATCCAGAAACAGTCCTAACTAGAGGAGATAATACTCACTCACCATGGAAACAGCATACTCGTCTCACTAACAAACCACACCCACCAAACACGACCACTCCTCAATCAATCAATTGACCCCCAACTCCTAACATCCCACACTCATAAAGCACGTAGCCATCTGCACAAATCTATCTACACTACAAAAATACTCAAGCACACACACACTCTCTCTACACCTACATCTCGAGACAGACAATACCATATCACACCGTAGAGCTCTAGATCATTACACATAATCCAAAACAACAACCATAATAGACATGAGTCATAAAATCCTAATACCTAGCGCGCGCAAAACCTCGTGAAAACTCGCGGCACGATACATCCTTGAGCGATCAGAAAAACAATTCAGAAAACAATAATCGCTCTTACTCAGAGCAGACACCAAACACATAACTACAAGCCTTCGATCAATATGAAAAGCTAAAAAAACATATAATTGGATTCCACACGGAATTTTATCTGTAATGTTTCGAAATGCTAGGACCAACGTCTTTATGGCAAAAACGGTTTCTAAAAAACACGCTGTCGAAAGTTATTGAGGAAAAATATATTCTATTTTTATCTATCTACCACCTATCAGACATAACAACTCAACCTATTACAAATAATTGCTCACGGCCCTACAGCACTCTCTCACAGAACCATAATCTCTATATACGACCTAACAACATACTAAACTCACTGGCAATAATCTCAGGAACCCCCGCTATCATCGAAAACTCACTATAGCGCTTCAACCACAACATAAAACATACCCCTCACTCAACCTCCTCAATCACTACAACAACAAATAATATATATATATACTCTCACTAGTATTATATTATATATATAGATTAATATATATATTATATATTTTATATAAGATATATATATATATATATACTAATATATATATATAACCAAAAGAGCTAGAAAAATTACATTTATTAAAATTATTAAATACATTATTGATAAAGATTTTTTCGGATAGCAGATAACCCGAAACCGTTATCGCGATAAATTATCGCGATAATTTATCGCGATAACGCCCACCTACGCTATTATATATATATATATATATATATACTATATTATATATATATATTATATATATATATATATATAAATATATATATATATTATATACTATATTATATATATATATAATATATAATATTATATTTATCAGTGGTGCCTTATACTTTTGGCCTATTGAAGATCGACCAATAACTTTTAAAGAATCGGTGATCGACACTTGCCAAGAAAAATTTTAAGTATACATTCTTAGGTAGAAACTACGTATCCATAGGTCGGGGTAAATAATTTACCAAGGTCACTCACTTCAAATCAAACTACATTACGAGCATACGATTTTTACTACAGAGAATAGAAAATACAAAACGGAGTAAGGAAAAATATTATTTTCGGGATGACGAGGCATTACACTGGTGAACCTCTGCGTATTTTGCAAAAGATGGCGTGTAGCTACTTATTGCTAAACGCAAGCACAAAGTTAAGTGATCATCTGTAAGGTGAGTACGGTATTTAGATTTGATTATTTTCATTTGAGAAAATGTTGACCCAAAGAAATTGGTTACCTGAAGTGCTACTTTCTTCAACAAGGGATATTTATCTTGGACATGAAAAAGCCAGAAATTATTGCTGCAGCTTTCGCTTTGAAGGTTAAATCAGAGATTAGGCTTTACAACTTCGTTTTCGACTGTAGTCGTCTCCATGCCAAATAGCTTTTAAATTTCTGAAGGAGTAAGGCAAGCGAAGGAGTAAGTTATGAATGACAGAATTTCCTCTATGTTTTTTATATCTGCAAAGCTCCTTTTAAATTCCTGAAGAATTTTTTTTAGCTCGGCTTCATAGGGCTTCATAACTGCCCTTGTCATCGATTTTTTGCCAAAGCAAAAAAGGAATGTTCTTACAATTTTTTCCTTCTAGTTGTGCAATTAGTAAATTATCGTACATCCATCATCTTATGCGGCGTCGAATAATTGCCAAAATCATAACTTTTTTTTAAATGTCTTTAAATGACTGGGATATTTCTGCGATCGACCCACAGGCCTCTCGCGATCGACCGTTTGAGCACCACTGATATATATATATATATATATAATTATTAATAATATATATATATTATATATATATTATAATATATATATTATATATATAATTATATATATATTATAATATATATATATATATATATATATTTATATATTTATATATTTATATATTTATATATTTATATATTTATATATTTATATATTTATATATATTTATATATATTTATATATATTATATATATTTATATAATTTTATATATTTTATATTATTTATATATTTTTATATATTTTTAATATCAATTTTTATATTTTTTTATATATTTTTAATATTTATATATGTATTTATATATAATTTATATATATTTATTATTTATATATATATTATATATATATTATATTATATATTTATATATATAATTTATATATATATTTAATATATATATTTTATATAGTATTTTAAATATATTTATATATATATTTATTTATATATTATTATTATATATTATTTATTATATATATATATATATATATATATATATATATATTATATATATATTATATATATATATATATATATATATATATATATATCCAAACATCAATAATCGAAATTTTCTTGAATGAAATTAATAGTCCTTTGGCTGAGTTACAAAACAATGAGTGGTTATGGAAGTTATCATTTTATACAGATTTAACTAAACATATGAATGACCTTAATTTAAAACTACAAGGAGAAAATCAGCTTCTACCTGTTTTATACGCTCATATTAAGTCCTTTCGACAAATTTTTTTTTTGTTTCAATCTCAATTGAACATAAAATGTGTCACGCATTTAAAAACATGCCAAACATTCAATCAGTAAGCTGAGGCTCCATTTCCGATAGATTTCGTTGCAGATACTTTGGGTTCTTTAAAGATAAATTTTAAGTCTCGTTTTTCAGATTTTGATGCTACTGCAAACGATATCAAGATTTTTCAAAATCCTTTTAACGACGATATAGAAACCCTTGCTCCAGAACTTCAAATAGAAATGGCTGATTTGCAGTGTAGAGATATTTTTAAAGAAAAATATTTAAATCATCATTGCTGGAATTTTATAAGAGTCTTCCAATCACACAGTTTGATCAGTTGAATAAATTTGCTCGTCGCTTTTTTTCCGCTTTCAGCAAAACTTACATGTGTGAAAAAACATTCTCCAAAATAAAATATACAAAAAATATTTACAGAACCAAATTAACTGATGGGCATTTGAAGTCGCTGCTGATAATTTATACTAGTAAACTTGATCGAAAACTGCAAGCAATTGTCAGTGGAAAGTTACAGCCGCATAAATTTCATTAACCATAATTACAATGTTTAATTCCTATGTATGTATGTATGTATGTTTTTAGGATAAATCTCATATCATTAATTACAGTTAAAATGTTCAATTTCATTATGTATGTGAGTTATTGTGTTTCATAATTCTTTAAATAAAAATATTTGATTATTATTTCGTATGATTTAACTACATTGTACTGCGGGCTGAATTATTTGTGCTTGCAGGCTGTTGTTGGCCCGCGGGTTGCTGTTTGGAGAACCCAGTATTACACAATGCCAAGTTCAAAGTACTTCCCTTCGGCTGTCACACAATTTTGCCAGGGATCTTATCATTGCTCCAACATCGCTGGAAGCATTCTTTAACTTTGATTTCCTTCTGATGACTGAAATCGTTGCCTTTTTAACAGGTTCTTCAAGCGAGGAAAAATATAGAAATTATCTGGAGTCAAATCTGGAGAGGATGGAGGTTGAGAAAGCACAGGTACGTTCTCTTCGTCAGATATTCAGAGACCAGGAGTGAACGATGTGCCGGAGCATTCTCATAGTGCAATACCATATTTTTTCACTTACCAAAACTCAGAATTTTGTGTCAGATATATATATATATATATATATATATATATATATATATATATATATATATAATAGAAATATATATTATATATATATATAGTATTAATATATATATATATATATATATATATATATTATATATATATATATATTATATAATATATATATATATTATATATATATATATATATTATATATATATAATATATATATATATATATATATATATTATATAATATATATTTATATATATATATATATATATATATATGTGTTATATATATATATATATATATAT
>JABUQX010074424.1:0-39760 GCA_015478945.1 Trachelipus rathkii | reverse complement strand
ATTATACTTTGAGTTCTTTCAAAGGAAAATCCACTTTTAAATCCTAGGTCTTCCTTTAGCTGGCAGGCGCTTCAGTGCATATATATATATATATATATATATATATATATTAGGCACAAATCTCTTCAGCCACAGCTTCTCAATTTTAAAATTAACTGTATGAACACCCTCATTTACAAATGATATCTTCCTTCTACTTCTTTCCTTCTCATGCCTAAGTAGTTCACTTCTCTCACAGAATTTCTAACCAAATTATTTTCAACAAAAACCACAAAACCTTATCCTCAAAACTATAAATCTCCTTCGATCTACCCCACTGTACCTTGTAAGAAAATATACATGAAGGTTCTTTTTAATGATGTTCTTTTTATGAAAAGGATTTATCCAACATCCTAAAAAACTTTCCCTTATTTAAAAATAACTGGTTTTTACAAACGGCTGCACCATTCACTCACTAATAAATCATAAGAAAAGATCCCCAAAAGTTTTGAGATCATCGATAATATATAAATATGGCGGTGATATCACCTACGTAGGTAGTACAACCCACCAATTCGGTGTTCAGATATCAGAACGCAAGCGAGTCTCCTACAGATCACAATTTTCACTCTCTAATCCAAATAACTAGTTCCTCTATTGGGTATCATTGCCTGCCTGAAAATCACACCATTAAAACTAACTCCTTTTCTAATATTGCTCAAATCAGCCAACCAACCGATCTACCAATTTTAGAATCCCTCTTTATAAAATCGCTTTCCCTAGTTTTAATCTAGACAGCAGTCTTATAACAACTTTTTGATTTAGCTATGAACACAGATTATAATTGATACCACAAGTATTCTAAATCAATGTTTTATATTTTCATCATAAAAAAAACTACTATGATAATGTGCGAATATATTAGCCCTAAGATCTGTCTATTTCATAAAAATATTTAACGAGCAAACCTCCGATGTTTTCATAAACCGGTCAAGTTTATGTTCTTCTCAGTGTTTACTGGCTTTTGTCTTTGTAAGTTTTTATATCTGTTGATAGGAGGAAAAAAAAGAAAAGAAAAAACTTTACTAAATGTAATTAGTATTTAAAATAATAAAACGCATCTCTCTTACTTTCTTATTTATAATTTTCCGAACTTTTTTCAACTGCAACACATTACAAAGATTATTCATCAGTACAGCTTGCACCTTAGATCTATCTATGCTTCTTATTCTAAACCATGGTTTCACTACGATATAACAACACCGGCACCAAACACCCTTATGTAAGACCTTAGTACATTCAAGACTTTGTATTCTCCAAAAAATTAATCGCACCAGCCACTCACTCACTCATCATTTGTTCCCTTTTAATTCAACATGTAACCTAAGTATTTAGTAGCAAAAACCTGTTCTAATTGCTCGCCATCCAATATTATTCTACAAGCCATCCTCTCCTTAACTATCGCCGTTGCCATGTTTTATACACTTCCTACCACTTTCTTCAAACTTTCTCCTGATTCAACACAGAAAACCAAATCATCTGCATATAAAATAGAGTAAGACACTCCATACTCGACCAATCTGTGTCACTCTTACAGCCCAATTTCCCACTTCTACCATTAGTTTTTTCACCCCATCCGTATACAATTTAAAGATCCAGAGACATAAATCATCCTTGCCTAACTCCGCCTCAATCTCTACATTTATTCTCACAGAAACTAAGTAACCCATATATATATATATGAAGCGCTATATATATATATATAAACTATATATCTATATATATATATATATATATATATATATGAAGCGCTTGTGCTTCGGTATGATATTGATGGATATTCTGATGATAATTCAATGCATAGATGTAATAAAGCCCTAGGTATGTTAATCAATATAAAGAGGAAACACATTGAGGATAATCACTACACAGTTCGGCTTGGGTGTTCGTATATTAAAGGTATAATATATTTATCACAAGATAATAGTCTATCATTGATTATGAATAACAGTTTATTAGGTAATGGATATTTAAAGCTTGACAACTATGACACATAAAATGAGGATGAGTGCAACTTCACACACATATTACAAGAGGCAGACGAGAGCGAGCGTCTAATAATAAGGCTATCTATTGACTCGTTCATTTGTCCGTTGCATGAATGTAAATTACGAATCTGATATTGACTATTTTGTGGGAAAATCTCTAAGTTATTTAATTACACAAGTTAGGTGCAATATATATATATATATATATATATATATATATATATATATATATATATATATATATATATATATATATATATATATATATATATATATATATATATATATATATATATATATATATATATATATATATATAAAATCAACTTTCCCCAAAAGAGTAGGGTGCGTGTGTGCACGGAAAAAAGAGTATAATGAAACGAATCCCGCTGATGGAGAGTAAAGTCTCCTGTGACTCATCAATATTGACTCAACATAGTTTTTAGATCATTCTTCGTCGCTATTTTCCTCATCGGGTAGATCTTCAAATTCTTTGGTTTTCTTACTTACGGTTTCGTGAGAAAGAGTTTGGAAAAATTCATGGTCCCTTTGTGGAATGTAGGTCAATAACGAAAGAAAATCTTTGAATTTTATAAGGTTTTAAAAAAGTGATATATAAGTACAATTGTGAATCTAAATTAGCCTTACCTGAATTTGTTGTTTTCAAAGATTTTTTTTGCTCTTTGAATAAGATCTAGATAGTCCCTAGATAACTCTGCCTTTTGGTTTTAGTAATCTATTTCTTAAAATCTTAGTTAGGGTAAATTTGATTGGTGAGAAGGTAAAGAGAATAGAGATAGGTTGATAGTGAAAATATTTGAAAAGAAATGAAGAAATTTACCTCTATACCCTTTTTACATTTTGATTTTTATAAATTTGATTACACAAACTCGACTAAATAGTACCGCCTTTGAATTAGAAGTGATTCCACAATTGTCAAGACAATGTGATTTTTAGTGAAATTTAGTGAAAAATGGATACCACATGTAGACAAAAATATAGATTCCTCTATTACTAAAAAAAGATACTTTATATACCTAATAGTTTTTAAATCCTAAAATAAAATACTATATCCTAAATTAAAATACTAAAATAAGCAAAATAGAAGATTATATATGTGAAAGTATATAATAGTTTTATATCCTCCACTGAAGAGTTGCAATAAAAACCATTGCAATTAAAAGAATTAAATTTTACAAATCAGATAAATTCCTGCGAAGGAATTCTTGACACTTGACAGCAGCCTGTCTAAGAGGTCTTTCTTTGACTGAATTGAGCTGAGCAATTTGATTCTGTTGAGAGTCAAGTTGAGGTGAATTTATACCTGAAGTTGAAGGTTGTACATCTACAATAGCAGTATCACTATTACTTTGAATAACTGAATTTGAATTTGATTGATCAACTTGATCTGTATTTTCATTGTTTTGACCATCTGAATTGGAGAGATCACTGCTTGCTTCAGCATCAGTTTCTCCACTGGAGACAGAGTGGGTAATAGATAACTCCAATGGGTAGAGATGACAGATGGAATAATGACAGGTTTGTCCATCTCCCTTTTTTAATAACACACTCCTGATCTTATCGTCATCACCAACAATGACTTCCAGAAAGCCAGAAGGGTCTAGGTTTATTAGGTGTGTGTATCAGAACTATATCTCCAACCTTAATTCTGTTGGTCCACTCTGACTGATAGAGATTTCTACTAGTCTGGCGCAAATTTAATAGGTAAGACTCATACCATAATTCCCTGAAAGTCTCCAAAACTCTTCCTTGAGCAGTTAGAGTTATGGCTAAGTCTTGTTGTGAGGGAGGAAGTTTTTTCCATATGGGGGTGGAAACTTCATTGAATATGAGGTTTGAATGCCATAAGACTTCAAAAAGGAATTTGGAGCAATAACTTCCAAATCATTATCTGATGACCTATAGGTTAAAGGTCTTGAATTGATAACATTGGTGATATTTGAAATACTTGTTAACAGTTGAAAGTAAGTTAAGGTTGCTTTACCTATAGTTTTATAGAGACATCCCTTAACTGTTCGTATCATTCTCTCCCAAACTGATCCCACCCAACTGGAATAGACTGGAATCTTGTAATGTTTGATGTTATTGATACGCATATGTTCGGAGAACATATTTGAAGACAAAGATTCTAACAGTATATTTCCACCTTGTTTGAAATTCCTGGCATTATCTGAGTACAAATTGGGGTATGCCATATATATTTGTGAAACGTTGGAATGAAAGTAAAAAGGATTCAGTGGACATATCTGGAAGGACATTAACATGAATAGCTCTGATATTAAGGCAGGTGAAAATTAATAGATACATTTTTTGAAAGTTCCTTATCATTAATCTTTACACAGAGATGTCCTGTAAAGTCCACGCCAGTATGCTCAAAGGACGCACAAAATTAACTCTATGATGAGGAAGATTAGTCATTTTTGGTTATTTAAAGGGTATACTGTTAAATTTTTGCATACTATACAGTCAGACAAAACATTCTTTACAGCCTGCCTGGCCTTGGTAATCCAGAAGCCATGAGCTCTGATGAAATTGATAGTGGTTTGAACACCCATGTGTTGAAAATCTCTTATGATTAATCTAGTGAGATGATGATCCTTGCCAAGAAGAATTGGATTTATCACATCATCATTATATAAAAGTGTCTTGGCAATTCTCCCTTTGGATCGGATGAGGCCTTTATCATCTATGAATAAATTAAGTTGATTGACCAGCAGTGGAATTTCATCCTTTTTAGGATTTTGGAGAAATAATATCTCCTTAGAAAAACAATGCTGCTGCATTATCTTCAACCAATAGAGTTGGGCTTTCTGATCACAATCTTCATCCAGCCCTTTACTCCTGCTAATGAATTTGAATATTTTTGAAGTTACTTTATAAAGCCTATGCACACTTGAGTAATCTTTAAATGGTAACAAAGACTGAGAAACAACCACAGATGTGTTACATTGTAAAGTCTTTTCCTTATTGGCCTCAGACAAACATTTAAGTTTACTAATAGGCCATTGAGATTGATCTAAAAGAATCCAAGAAGGACCCTTTAGCCATAATGGCAATTTTGAAAGAAAAGTAGAGGTTGTAACACCTCTGGTAATCAGATCTGCTGGGTTTTCAGCAGTATTGATATAAGCATAAGAAATGGATACTTTGTACTCTTGCTCAACTTGATTTTTGATTTGATAAATTTCTTTGAGTCTATTATTTACAAAAATATTTTTATTTTTTGCTCTTCCAGATAGGAGCCATGAAAGGACAATTTGAGCATCTACAAAGACCTTTATGTTTTTGAACTGAATATTAGAAAATTCTGATAATATTGATTTGATACACTTGAAAAATAAGAACACAGATAACAACTCTAAAGAGGGCAAAGCCCTAGATTTGAGGGGGCCACCTTGGCCTTTGAGAATATTAAATTAGAACCTTGACCTATACTATAAATAACAAAACCATAACAAGATGAAGAAGCATCACAAAACACGAATAAAGAGTTTGAGGGAGAAGGTGAGAAAGCACACCTTTCAATTTCAATATTATGTAATTTATTTAAATCTGAACATAGTGAAGACCAGGAAACTAAAACATCAGCAGGGACCTTTTCATCCCAATCGAGACCTAATTGCCATAATTTCCTAATTAATAACCGACCTCTTAAAGTTACGGGTAAAAAGATATTTAAAGGATCAAAAACCTTGGACACAGCAGATAACAACAATCTTTTGGTATTTGCATCAGCATTTACTGAAAATTTTGCTAGTTTTAACTTATCTGTAAGAGGATTAAAAAGATATTCAAGAACCTTATCTTCTGATTCCTGATGTTGAACTATTCTACCCTCTTCTTCCATAACAGTTCTTAATTGATCATTATTAGAGTCCCAACTTCTAAGATGGAAACCACCATCTTCCATTCTTTTGTTGCATTCATAATAAAGTTCTTTTAAATGTTGTAGATCATTGCCACTAATAATTAAATTATCAACAAAAAATTATTTAATAGAATCTGAGCATGATGCTTAATGATATAATTGAGGATGAAAGGTGAGGATGTGAAACCAAAAACAATGGTTGAGTATCGATAAGCCTTTAATTGACCATTACTTTTCCAAAAAAGCAAAAGCGATTGCGGTCTTCGATAGATTTTAACTTAATCTGAAGGAAGGCTTGTTTAATGTCCGCTAGCATAACAAACTGATTTGATCTGAACCGGAATAAATGACCTAACAAGGAGGACATAAGATCTGGTCCAGTATAGGCTGCCTCATTTAGAGATGGTATAGAGAGTTTGTTTTGAGAGAACAGTTAAACACAGGCCTGACCTTTGTTGATACTTGTTCATCAGTTTTGATAACAGGTCTGTGAGGAACCCAAATATAATCTTTATACTCAGAGGGAGATACACTGAACTCTTCAATAATACCATCAGCTAATTGTTGCTGAAAGACATCATCATAGGCTTTAACTAAATCTTTACTTTCCAAATTTTTATGACCTCTATTAAGTACTGAAAGAGCAATGTTATAGTTTGATGGCAACAAAGGAAGTTTATCTTCAATCCATGGAAGATCTATATGATATTTTCCGTCTTTAAACTCTATACCACCTTTGAATTTTTCAATCTGTTTCAAATCATCTTCAGATTTATTATTATTCATACCTTCTATACCTAAGGACTCTAATTTGAACATGTTTTCTAATCCTTGCTCTACCTCAGAATTACTTAGTATGTGACTTAAAGGATTAAAATAAGAATGTACAGGGTTTAAGACTGCATTAACCAAAGTATGGTTAACCTGCAATTGATTTTGATTTTGATTTAGATTTTGAATATGATTATGATTTTGAACTGATGGTGGATTTGAAACTCTTATTTGATTATTGTATATAAAATTAGTAATATTTCCAAATGGAATAATAGAACCATCTCTTAACTTAAAAGCAGATCCACTCATACATTTAATCAATTCTAGTTGAGGGAAATACTCTATTAAATCAATGCCAATTAAGGCATCCAAATCGAAAAATGAGTTATTAGACTCTTTATAGCCAGAATCAGCTAATTTGAAAGATTTATTTCTCAAATTAATTAGAGCCTGATCTACAAACTTAATCTCATTGAAGGTCCTCATCAACCAAAAGAGGAAGGGTGAAACAAGACTGGTCCATATATACATCAAGAACAGTCTCTTTCAAAGTGCGAGTGCTAATACCTAAATAGGTTTTTATATCGTATTGAGTGCTTTGATGATTCTCTACAGATATATTGAGTTTGTCCAGCACTCTTTTAGAAAGGTAGGACCTCTGTGAACCACAGTCGACTAGGCATCGAACTGAATTCACGCAAGTCTGTAGCCGCCTTTATAGTAATTGATGGCAACAAATATAAATTGTTGGTGCTTTGGCTAAAGCTAAGACATACATTTGTGAGGGTGGAACTTTTCCTTTGCTTACAAAGAGCTGTAATATGACTTCTTTTATTGCAAACTTGGCAACTAAAAGAAAGTTGCTCCTCAAGTCCAGGACAGTGATCTGCAGTATGCTTAGTACTTGAACATTTGGGGCATAGATTTATTTCATTACACCTTTTAATTCTTAACTCATAGGTTTGATAAACATTGCAATTGGTCATCACATGACCTTGGGATGAACAAAACTTACATGATTTTGAATAACCTTTGATTTTGGAAGTGGAAGAATCAATACTATGAGAAGCTTCATTTACACCAACTTCATTAGTATGAATTTTGAAATTCTGCAAGGCAGAATTGGAATCAGGCCTATTACTAGATTTTAAGGACTCATTCGTCCTTTCATTTTCATTATTTTTAAATTTAAAATTAGTTTTATCCGAAGTATTTATATTTTTAAATTTTGAATAAGTATTATGGGGAGGGACTTGATTGAAATTTTGACTTTTATTATGATTTGACGTTTTAACAATATTTTTGATAACTTCATTATAACTATCGAATATTTGATTCAAATCAGGGTAATTGGTATTCAACTTGCGAGTAATTTCTTTGACTACCACATTAGGTAATTTTGATAAAACTATATGGCTAAGTACTACTAATCCAGTAGCCTCCTCAAGATATTTGAGGTTATAACTCTCAAGTTCATATATTAATGTTCTGATATCATTTAAGTAAACCCTAGTCGCATTATATGTTGGGTCAAATACTGGTTTTAAAGATATAATCCTTTTAATAATTTCATCAATGAGAAAATTTTCATCTAAAAACTCTTTATCTAGAAGTTCAAGAGCTTTATTATAATTATCATCACTAATAGAAAGATTCTGAATTAGGGAGTACGCATATCCCTTTAATTTATTTTTTAAGCAATGAAGTTTAATGGATTCACTTAAATTTTTTTTGTAAATCTAAGGAGCTCTTAAATTTTGAAATGAAGGTTTTATAAGCAAACTTATCAGTTTCATTGCCCTCAAAGAAACCACAATCTATAGCTCTAAGAACAGATTCACTGAAATGAAAGCAAGTATTTTTTGGAGGGTGGTGACATTTTGATCCCCTTTAAATTTTAATTCACTTAATTTTGATTTAATCGAGCATTGGTACTGAATCTGACTACACAACTCCTTATTATGAAACTCAGGAATGAGGGAGTCAACTTCATTATCATTATATATTTTTATTATATTTGTATCCTTTTGTTTAATATCTTTTAACAAGGACTCTACTTCCTCTACAAGATCCTTTACATAAACTGCATCTTTATCTTTATTATTATCTATAGGCCTACTCTCTATTTGACCAAGATAAATATTTACTTGTGCCTTGAGGGATGAAATGGCTTGAACTATAGGCTTTGATTTTTTATTAACTCTATCATGAAGGGCTTGTATCTCTGGGTCAGACATTTTCGCTGAAATTTGGCTAGAATGACCCCAAGGACAAATGAAACCTTGAAGAAACATGAAATAATGAAAGATAGCCTACCACCAACAGGCTAAATTCTTTGATTTGAATTTTGAAAGGGTTTATTATTAAAAAAATAAAAATTTGAAGTTGAAAGTGATCTAGGCCTATAATGCCTAACTTTGAAATTGAATTTTTTGAGGAAAAATGAGATATAGCCTACCACCAGGACAAATTATTTGATTTGAAAGTTGAAAGGGTTTAGAAGACCACACACACACACAAAAAAAAAAACAAATTTTGAGGTTGAAAATGACCTAGGCCTAAGTTTGAGCTTGAATTTTTTAGGAAATCACTGTAATGGAAGGGTTAGGCAATGATGCATTGCTTACCTAACTCTCATACCAAATTTTGAATTAATTACACTAAGACTAACTAAACTTAGGACAAAAACACCAATAGGCTAGTCTGGATAGGCCCACGTGGCTTCTACCGTCTATTATTTTCTTATATTAAAATAAACCTTAATTTTAAATGATTTTGACCTAATAATACCCAAATTATCGAAAACTGCTATAAGCTTCGGAGCTAGGTTGATTTTAATTTGCAATATTGCTAGCACGAGCTATCAAGAACTTGCAACAAATCCGTTCGTTAAGACCAATATAGATTACACAATTGACGAAATTTTATCCAAAGCAGATTAAATTACAAAAAATCTTTGAAAGATATAAGGTTTTAAAAAAGTGATATATAAGTACAATTGTGAAGATCTAAATTAGCGCCTGAATTTGTTTGTTTTCCAAGATTTTTTTATCTTTTTGAATGGACTAGATAGATCCCTAGATAACTCACCTTTGGTTTAGTAATCTATTTTCTTAAAATCTTAGTTAGAATTAAATTTGATTGGTGAGAAGGTAAAGAGAATAGAGATAGGTTGATAGTGAAAATATTTGAAAAGAAATGAAGAAATTTACCTCTATACCCTTTTTACATTTTGATTTTTATAAATTTGATTACACAAACTCGACTAAATAGTACCGCCTTTGAATTAGAAGTGATTCCACAATTGTCGCAAGACAATGTGATTTTTTAGTGAAATTTAGTGAAAATGGATACCACATGTAGACAAAAATATAAATTCCGCTAAAACTAATAAATAAAATACTGTATATAGCAAATAGTTTTTAAATCCTAAAATAAAATACTATATCCTAAAATAAAATACTAAAATGAGCAAAATAGAAGATATATATATATATATGTGTGAAAGTATATAATAGTTTTTATAATTTTTCTATGGAAATTTTTACCGATGGGCAACATTCTGGCAAACTTTCTTGAAACTATTCCTTTCTTTGGAGCAAAGTCTCCTTCTAGTTTTCTTATTTTAAACCATTTCAAAGAGAGCCAACGGAAAGCACTTCCTTCTTCATTACGGTTGCGAAAGCAAAGGTTTTTAAGATTACTTTTGAAATTTAACATTTTTCCTTTCATTCTTAGGATCTCATATGGTACTCTGGTTGCAGTTTTAATAAGCTGAACCCACTCATCAAGTGAAAAGATTCTCTCAACTCTATTTTTCTTCTTTTCTATTTTTGCGAAATCAGAGTCGTTAGGCAGAAACGAATGCCCCGACTCTAGATATGTGTGCTCCCAACTGTCAATATTAAAATGGCAAAGTGCAAAATCATGAAGGAAATCATTGTCTTGTTTCGGTTCTGACCCCCACAACTATCACTAAAAGTTACAATTTCATTAATATTTAAATCTTGGCTTTTTAAGAAATGAAAAATGCTGGAACATATTTCATTAGCTCCTCTCCTTCCCTCTGCTTCAGTCCAGAGGCACATATATCCTTTGTTGTTATGTCTGGTATTTATTCCTAAATTCAATAACCATAGCTGCCTTTTATAAAATGTAACACTTGTATTTAAATAAGGGATGGGTTGTGTTTTTTGCATGTCGAAAGTGAAGCAGAGTATTGTTTTATCTGTTTTTGAATCTGAGTCTTTTTATTAAGATACTCGCGTGCGTAATATGCTCTTCTAAGATGGGCTTCATAAGTGTTAATTAAATCTAATTTTTCTTCAGGGATGGCAGAATTAATCTGAATTTTCAATTTATCACACATTTGACATGTGTCAGCTTTTGGGATGTCGATATGTATATTATAAGATTTAAAGCATTTAACGAAAAATCTATAGCTTACTTTATTTTGTTCATTATTTTTTTCTAATTCTTCTAAGTAAAGTTCATATAACTTTTGAATTGTGAGTCCGGGTTTAAAGTATTGTCTTTTATTTAAGGAATAGTGAGATTGAAATTTTGGGAAAGCATTTAAAAATTTCTCAATCTTATCAAGAGTGGAAGTAGGAGTCTTGTTTGGTGGATGACCTCCTCTTTTGTCGGGTGAAATTAATCCTCCTTTGCTCTTTACTCTAAGTGCATAGTCGAGCCTTTTGTTAGAAATTCCAAGAGTGCTAAGAAACATTGATTTACATACATTTTTACCATTAAGGTAAAACTTTCTGCTAAAATTTCTATTATGTGTCATAGTTGTTCGTCTTTGGATAGGAAGTACCTTCACACTTTGCACAATAAATAATGATTGAGTTTGCCAATTACCCGAAGACCAGAATCTATTAAAAAGAATTTGCCTTTCATTTACGGTCAACTTTTTATAGCATTTCATGCGACACTGACAGTTGATATTTTTAATTTTTTTTTCAATTAATTTTCCTCTACTATTAACATGCAGCTAGCTGTCCGGCTTGTAAGCGTTGTTTCCTTGATGCAAAACCCTTAGCATTTATCTTTTCATACATGGGAGAGGAAGAAAGACCAAGGTTTTGTTCTTTCGGTGTTTTCTTTTCTGTAAGAGGAGTCTTTAAAAGTATTTGAAATGAACACACATCTGAAAATCAAAAAGAAATATTGGTTATTTAAAATTTAATCAATATTGTGATGATTTAGTAATAATGTATCAGTTGAGCTGTTAGGCTTCCTTTACACACACATATATATATATATATATATATATATATATCTTTTTAACATCTATATATATATATATATATATATATAAATATATAACACTCTTTATATATATATATCTTTCTATATATATTATGCACGAACTGAGATGGCACCTTAAATTATTATGCCTATGATGATATGATATGAAGTTGAATCTGAAATAAATCAATCCGGAATGGAAACAATTGAATAATAGTAGTAATAATAAATTTGCCTCTCTTATTTCATTAAGATTAACAACTGTTGGTAATTTTTTGTGATTTCTCCTGGATTACGCAATCAAATTTTGATATTTGTTCCTTATCCAATGAAGTCTTGCTTCTAAAAATATGTTTGATGGCTTATTTTTAGTCATTTGGTGATATTTTATATTTAATAATCATTCCGAAGACACAATTATTTAGTTCTTTATAAAACAATGAAATGTTAACTAAAACTTTTTGTAAGTCATTCAGTGCAAAAAGAATTACCTTCACTAGTTTAATAAATTATAAGCGATTAGTAAACTATAGGTGATGCGTTAGGTAGTATGTATTCTGTAGGGAATGTAGGTGATCAAAGAGAGAATGGATTGTGTGTGTTTGCTGCTGGAAGTTTGCAAGGACACTGGAAGATTTGAGTGATTTTGATTATACAACTGAGCATATACCCAGTGAGAAGAATGAAGTTGCAAATTTGTCTAGATTGCCTGGTAGTGAGAGTATGAAAATTTGGTGATAGATCTGGAATACTTGCCGAGAGGACTTATGAAAGGAAAAGACTGTAGAGGTGGTGGAGATTCAATGTTTGAAAGTGTATTGTATGGTTCTCAACGATTCTTTCAGTTGTCCCACTATCAAAATACGAGTTCTCCCTCTCTTCTGACATAATTGAAGCCAGTCTCCAGAATTGGTGTTTTCATTTATTGTCCGATAATGACTTCACTAATTCCGGAAACTTGTAGGTTCTAGTGATTGTTGTTCTCCTGGGAATGGTGTTGGGACTTCTTATATTTCTTTACCCCATGTCATTTTTTAGTTCAAATGACACCTGCATTGAGCAAGAATATATGTTAATAACCGAGTGCAAATTTACATAACACTTTTTAAATACCGATATGAAAGCACTTATATAATTCCTAGCTTCAAATGGCGTAAAAAGGTTGAGCTTACCTTAATCTTTTCTTCAAATAGTTCTCTAAGATCGGCCAATGAATATTCAAGAAAACATTTAATTTCTGGATTAGTTACGTTGTTACTCGATTATTCGTGGCTGCTTCTCTAATCCATCTTTATGTGGTGAAATGCTATTTGAAATTCTTATATGTGTGAGGATTTTCAAATTAATGTAATTCACAGTTGAATTACATTTTTTCGGTATTAAAATATTTGTTATAATAATAGTTTTAAAAGGGAGAAGTTTTTTGAATACTTTATCATGGAGGTAGCAAAGACCACAAGAACACATTTTGATGATTTGGGTACTCACCCCCCATAGTCAAAATTTGATAAATCGCTAACATTCCGCTTATGGCTCATGCCATCTATACGGGAGTGGTGATGTAAATCATATTCAATGCAATCAATATATTGTTAATTTTTGGACATATAGGATGGTTTTTTATAAATTTTCAATGTATGAATTAAATAGTAATTAATTTTATTTGAGTGAAGGTATTATAGTGTGGAGCCTTGACCTTTAAATTGTTGCCGTAGTAGTCTTTTTGGCGATGAGAATTAATCGTATCGTACATGATAACGATTGGACTTTGTGTCGGAATAAATGCATCTCTGTCTCTTTTTTATTCTGTTATTCTATTGCTCTTTCGTCTTCCTTTCCACTTGAAAAAAGGTTTGCCGGTTTTCCGTAATCTTTAGTTTGAGGAAAAGCATGTTTTTTTTTTTTTTAGGTTTAAGAGTGTAAGCTAATCTTGACAATATATGATTTCTAACTATTCTCTTAAGATAACGGTTTACGTAATCGGTATGAATGGGCTGGTCAAAGTGCACTCGGGTCATAGATTTGGTTTGTACATTGGTCGTTGTATCTGCGAAGCGTAGTTTTGGTATAGAAGTATGAACGATTGCATTTCATGAGTATAAATAGGTTCACCCTTTTAACTGGCTGCCTTAAATCTCCCCTTGTTGAAATTGGCTGGTTTATTATTAAATTTGAGTGAAAACAAATTCTGTGTTTTTGGTGGGTCACTAACGTTTGTGATTATAATTTGAGTTTTTTTCGTCTGATCTCAGTTTTGCCCGGCTCCTAATTCGGAAGTTGTCAGTTATATTAATATATTATATTTTTTTATTTATATGTGTCTTTTTACTATTTACTTTATATTATTATACTAAAAAGTATATATTTTATTTGTTATTTATATATATTATATTTATATTTTTATATGCGTAGTGTTCATATTTTATATATGCTTTATTCTTATTAGTATATTATATAATTAGTATTATATACTTTTATATAATATAATTTATAATTATATATCTATTTATATATATTTTATAAATATTATATATTTGGTATTATTATATATTTTTATTATATAATATATATGTATTAAATTATTTATTATATTATTATTTATATATATTTATATATTTATTTAGGTATATTATATTATTATTATTATATAATATAGTATATATATATATTTATATTTATATATTATATTTATATTATATAATTATATTATAATTTATATATATATATATATAATAATTATATATATATATTTTATTTTATTTATTATATTTATTTATGATAATAATTAATACTCGCTTTATTTTCGCAGTTATATATTTGAGTTTTTGGTCCATAATTCTCGATTTCTCATCTCCTTTTAATATATGATATTCTTTTTGCATGAAATCCTGGGTTGATGGTTTTCATCATTAGTATAATCTTTGTTTCTTGCAATTTGGTAATGACGTTATGTCATTTGCGATTCTCATTTATGTTTTACTTTCCAAACGGCTCATTTTGGTTTTGTAGCTCGATGATGATTTTATAATGATAGTTAAAATTAGTCAAAATTTTAGTACAGACTTTTCTTTTTTATTTTATAATATTATTATTTTATATGTATTATTATATATATATATTATATATATATTTTTGGCTCAAATGATGTTATATATTATTTATTATTAATATATATTTTATTATTATTTAATATTATATATTTTATATATAGGTGATATTTTGGTTCTAAACCTAATTTACTATATTTCGAGGTCTTTATCTGCAAAGATACAATTGCTTTACAGTGAAAAGGAAATACATTATTTGGAAATCCTTGGTTAAATTATTAGTTAGGAAAATGTAAAAAAATTATTTATAATATATAAAATAAATAATATTGGGTATTTTTTTTAGGAGCAGGGGATTCATATTATTATTATATATATATATATATATTTATTTTGTATATATATATAATATTCAATTATGAACTTTTTTATATGTTCTTTTTCTCTATTTTTTATTACATTAATTTATATTAAATATTTATTTGTAAAGGTATTACATCGGGCAATGCTATAGGGGGCTACGAAGCTTGAGGTGACACTCAAGGGGGGACGTTTCTGTCCTTACCCCGTAGGGGAGGGGCGGAGGAACCCCCGCTGACACCCAAATACCAAAGAGCGGGGGTTCGAGAGACCTTCCCCGGAGGGTGGGATATTAGTCGTGTGCCCGTGTCGTTCCCCGTTAGGCCGAGAGACCCGACTCCTGCAATCGGTGCGTTCTTGGGGTATGTCTTTTAGTAAAAAAAAAAAATTGCAAATTTAATAGAAAAGTCTATTTTTTTTTTACGACTTAACAATAAAGGTCTTTTTATCAATTAATTATAACGATTGAGTTTATAATTATTAACAATTTTATTTTTTATATTTTATTTTTTTACATTTTTTTCTATCTAAACTTTTCAGGGATTCCGAAATGTTATTCCTTTCCCTGCTTTGTTGGCTGTTATATGTGTTTTGAGATATATTTATTTCTTTTTGTCTTTTTTTATTTTTTATTTTTTTTTTTACATTTTCCCGCTCACTAATTTTTGGAACCAGTTTCTACATGCAATGTATTTTCCTTTTCTAGTAGCATATTGTAGGTATTTTGAGATATGAGTTTTGTCTTTAAACCAAATTTTACCGTATTTATTTTATTATATATATATTAATATGATTATATAATATATATATGTATGTATATATATTATTATATTATTAATGTTAGTATATTATTATATTATAGTTATCCTTAGTAATTTTATTTAATCTCATATATATTATATCTCGTGGCGGGCAATGGGCATTTATCAGCAGTTCTCCGCTTCCCCCATTTTCCCGGTTCCTTATTCGATTTTATTTATTATATTATATATTATTATATTATATTATTTTAATTATTATTATATATAAGCCTTTATTTATATGTGTATTATATGCTATATATATATATCTATTATTATATATATATATTAAGGGTTATTTTATTTATATTATTTTATATATATATTATTTTTTTGCTTTGATATATATATTTTATATATTTTTATATACTTTTATCTATTATTATATATATAATTATTTATATTATTATATTTATTTTATTATATTATATTATGATATATAATAGTTAAGATTATAATTATATAATCATAAATATATAATTTAGTACGTACTATACTAATATATATTAATAGATAAAGCTAATCCTCGTTGCCAAATATATAGTATATATCTATACATACCTAACTGGTGACAATACCATTCAGAAATTATTAACAACCCATTGCCTCGAAGACTGCATTTAACTATCTCTCAGGGCGATGTGTTTTTCTTAAATTTTTTTGATTAAGGCCTGTATCTCCTCGTTACCTTGCAATCATAATCCATAGAAGATTATTTAAATTGTATCCGGTATTTACATCTAGATTGTATAATTACTTTCGATTTGTAGATAATTATGTATCTGAGTTCCCAGCTTAATAAAACCTTAAAGTATTCATCAATAGGATTAGTGATTTCCTAGATAGATCTTCTTCCCTTTTAACCCAGAAATTTTTTGCTTGACTTCTACGTTCGTCTCTCTCTTAGCATATCTTTATAAGTAATTTTCTTCTCTGATAAGGCGCGCACCAAACTTGATCGCACTAATACCTATCTTCGTTTAATTTGCCCATAAATCATAGCTATTAATAAGTGTGTACATATATACTTTATTTGATCTTGTAAACACTTGAGTTTTATTATAGCCTAAGACATATTATTTGCCTTATTATTCCTTGCTTCCCAATCTAATATAGCTATATTTCAAATTTGACTGCTCTCTATCACAATTTAAATCTTATTTCTTGGATCACAGATTCAAGTCAATCTCACATTATAGTAGTATTAATTTATATATATTTGAGCAATATGTATATCGTAGTAAGAACCATACCTTTTTCAATTAAAATTCATTTCGTATCCATTTTATTGCCACCAAAGGAATGTATCAATGAAATCTTTTATTGCTTTTATGTTTATCCTTAACTATTCATATTGAGGTTGGCACTTTTTGTTTACTGTAGTATCATCTGCAAATATAGAAACCTTGCATTTAAGCTTGTCTAATATTTTATATATCATGAGGATTACATTATGTGGTCCTCGAGCTTTGACCTCTTGGGACACCCTTCATTCCATTATTTTCTCCTGATGTTAGATTATTGCATTCTCTAGTTTGTACACTGTTTTCTATTCACAACAGTCGTTTTCAACTAGATACACTCGCCATATCAGCTTGATGTGGGTTTAACTATATCAAAATGCTTTTAATATATATATATATTACTTTATTATATATATTTATATTGTCACTTATTAATTTTTTAATATATGGTATTATATATATATAATATTATTATATTATATATTTAATTTATTTTATTTATGTATACTAATATTTTTAGTTTAATATATTATTACTTTAATATATTATTTATTTTTATATTATATTTTAATATTATATATTATATTATATTATTATTATTTTATATATAGTTAGTATATTTATATATTATTACTTGTATATATTTATATATATTTTATTTTATACATTATATATATTTATATAATATAATATATTAATAATAATCAATATAATAATAATTAATTTATCAATTAATTTTTCAAAGTAGTTTTCCCATTAAATACTTAATTTATTTTTCAAAAGAAAAACTTAATATTTTTTGCCTATCATTGTACAATATGTTTTAGGCTCGTTTTTGTCATTAATATGCAATGATAGGGTGTTCAGCGACAATTTTTATGAGATGGACTTCTGTTTGTTATAGATTTTATACAATTTTTCGCGCAATTATTTGATTTGAGCTTGAGAGTTATGTGAATTATTATATTAATAAATGATATAGTGTGCGATAAGTTGCAATTGAAAAACCTGTAGCATCATATCATGTATATTAATTATTAATTCATTTAATTGTCCGCTTTTCAAGCGCATGTATTTATAATTATTTTATATATATAATATTATTTATTTAGTATATATATTATTATATATATTTATATATACTTTATATTAAGATTTAATATTTATTATATTTATGTTTATATGTATTTATATAAATATGTAATTGAAAATGTAAATATAATGACCGATGTGCAAAAAGTTACTATTAATAGAGACCCATCAGTTCATCTCGCATCAATAGATGATCTGGTCGCGTTCGTCATATATAGTTATTATATATATTCTCTATTTATTTATATTATTATTATTATTTTATATATTATTATATAATTATTATTATTTTATATAGTTATATTTCTTATTATGAGAGGTGTTCCTCTTCCTCGCTTATAGTTTCATATTATTAAATTATTATATGGTATCTTCTAGTATTTACACAACTACATAATCTCGAATTTCCTCTCTCGACAAATTTGACTTTTGGAAGCAGTTCGCTATAATGCACACCTGGGATTGGCGCGCAGCTTTTCGTAGCTATTCCGAATAATGTTTTTCTCTGGACTGATTTATGATCTGTTGATGGGTTATTTTCAGCTTTGGGGGGCTAGTGCCAGATAGTCACGAAGGAGCCTGTCAGGTGGAAGAGCTAGGAGGCTTTTGACGAGCTTACAGGTATGTTGTCTGGCTGGAATCTTCTCTTCACATTGTGATAGATATGGGGCGGTGTTATTATTACGTGTGATGGAGTGCCCTCAATGCCTGGCCGTGTTGAGATTAGCTCAGATCATGAAGGGCGACGTTTTGCGAGTATTAGGTAATACTCTTGGGTGTGGTTTGTGCCGATATGGTGCGACCCGTTGGTGCAACACGCCACTTGAGTCAAGAAGTTTGGGTACAGCCATGGAGTATTGACATTGCTGACTGCAACTGTCCTATTTGTTTTTATGTTCGCTCTTCTTTGATTCAAGGTGAGATATGCTTTGGAGTGGTTTTTCCTCACTGGGTGTGTGTTTGACTGACGTCTTGGATTACTCCGTGCTACATCAAACAGGGTTTTAGATCCTATATGCCAGATCTATTATAGTGAATATATTACTTGCATGATGTTTATGTTGTTTGTTGTATATGGCTCACTTTTAAGTTTTAATTCACGTACTGGTCTTTTAAGCAGAAAAAAAATCTCAATATACCAAAATATAGTCTTTCACAAGTATATTTGTTCTGTGTTTGAAGATTTGTTCTGGTTATATTTTTCACTGCAGGTTGAGTTTTAAATTAGTAAGTAAATGATATTTATTTTTTGATTACGTCCTCACTGCTTCCCTTAAGCAATAATACCTTGTTAAATCTTGTTGTTTCTGAATCTTAATTTTGACACTGCTTTTTATAAATTTCTGGTTAATCATGGGTGACCGACACCGTTAAGCAATTATCTTAATGTATTTTCCATTTTTGCCACATTAATGGGTTGAAATTTTAATATTGAGTGTTTTCTTTTCCTATTCGATTAATGTTGCTTCACCATTCTCTTATGTGGTGGTTCTGGATATGTGTTTGTGTGTGATCAATAAATACCTTAAAAACACCAGGGGAATTACCTGCCAGATTATAAATAGTTTTCATTCTCTTCCATTCCTGGAGGTGTATGGGAATTTTTAAAATTTGTGTAGTTTGGGCTGTGTTAGTGAGTAATGAATTAGTATTTTTTATCTTAATGCAATTAATATTATGATCATAGAGTATTTAATTTTTGTGAAAATCCGTCTTAAATGCTTGCACTTAACATTTGGAGCAGAACTGGAGCATTGAGGTAAATGGCAGGCTTTTACGTTTTTAGCTTTGGCAGGTTTACGTTTTCTGGTTTTGAATTACTGACTTCGTTCTTTGGAGCTTGTAGTATGTGATTACAAACTGAAGAATGGATTCCCTAATTCTTTTTCCATACCCTGTTACCCCAATAAAATATTTAATTATTTCAATTTATCCTGCTTTTTAAAGTTTATTTTTATTGCATTGAGATATTTAAAAGAAGAAGTCCAATAATTTTTTAACCATTATGGCTGTAAATGTATGTGGAAGGTATATAATATAATAAATTAATCTGTATTATATTTAATGTGAACCTTATTTATAAGATATTCATTGTATATATTTAATTTAGCCTTAATATATATATGAGTATAAATTAATATATATATATATTTATATATAAATTTAAATATATATATATATATAATATATACTATATATAATATAATATATATTAATAAATTAATGATAGATATTATTAATTAAAAATATCTAATTATTATTAGTAAAGTTTTATTATCCTTATCTTTTACTTTCTTAAATAATAAAAATATTTACTAATGTATATGTTAAGTGTAATTATCGCTTTATCTCTTATCAGAAAATATGAAATATGTTTTATCATATACGATAAAAAAAAAAACACGATTAATAAATAAATTTTTCTAGACTCAATCACATTACGGAGGTTCAATGTATAAGATTAAGGATTATCCCGGCCAACTCACTAAGAAAGGTATAAAACATTTCCATACTTGCCTGCTTATAATGGGATTCATTACCGAACTACTACGCATGTTTCTAGTTGAAATATTATTTTAAAAAAATATAATAATAACCATGTGATTCTTCGATTTTCTTATTGATCTAAGTAATGATTCAATGATGATACATTATCATCCTATTGACCGTAGCCTCCTCCATTAAAGATGTATTAGCTTATAATCAGCCCTGGAAGTAGTAGCGAGAGTACCGGTGTGTAACTGTCCCCTCCTACCCGAAATTAAACGCAATTACTATAACCTGAATTTATGGCCTAAAGCAGTAGTTAGTGGAGTGCATTACCCAATTAGTCAGAATTAAAGGATCAGTAATTGGAAAGTGATATTGGTGTTGACGGGCGATTATTTAGGGCCCCTTAAAATCGCCACCGGGGTAGCCAACACCAAGAGAAATTTATCCTACAAATGTATTAATAAGCCTAAGTGATAGTTTATTTCAACACTCCATGTCTCCACAGAAAAAGGTTCAGTTTAAATATATGTGTATAGGAACCGGAATTAAAGCCCTGAGAAATGCGGCGACACCGCGGTTGAGAAACGGGGGTAACGAAAAAGGAGGTTAAATCGCTAAGATCCAAATTAAGTAAAGAATGAACCTAACGACCGTAGTGATATAATGTCAACACAGTGTTGACAGAGAGAATGCAGGGGGGTATGGATGTGAAGTGTTTTAGGTGTGGTAGGATGATAATCCGCTGTTGTTCTCGCGGTGATAAGATGTCAATTACATAGATAATAATAATAATAATAATAAAAGAAAATCCCAGAATTAATATAATAAAAAAACTTTGAAATATTTTTAGTAAACATCGAGCGAATAATATAGAGACTTGAATAATTGTATATTTTAAAGTATGAAGGAATAGCTTAAAGGTACCAAGATTTATAAGATAAAGATACATGAATGTTAGCAAGAGAAGAAACCAGCTTATTTTGCTTTGATTTTTATACTTATACATGTGAGAGTAAAAGATGATGTAAGCTGTAAGTGCAAGAGGCATAGCGACATAAAAAAACATGGCGTAAGCTGGGATAGCAGGGTTGCTAAGAGCTAACCTGCTTGACTTAAATTCACGTAGATTTATGTTTTTACGGTAACGATTAAAAGTAATGTTTTAATAATAAAAAAATTTTTAAAATACTTTATATGAAAAGTTATGTATGATTTAACAGCCATCAAAATTGAATTATACAATAAACTATTAACAGTTAATAATAAATCTTTGTTCAAAGATAATCGAAAATTTAATAGAAATTTTTAGTAACGCTTAAATAATTTATTATGATTTAAGAAAAGATTAAATCAACCTATTTAATTAAAATATTAAATGTATTAAGAAATTATACGTAATATGATGTAGCAAGTAAGGTAATCATCCTCGGTGGTGAGGTAAGTAAAATCTGCGTGAGTGTAAGTAATCGGTGTGAGTTTGAAAAAAATCTGTGTAGTGTAAATAAAACTATGGTGCAGGTAAATAAACTGTGTTTGTGATTATAAATAAAATGTGTGAATCAAATAGTTAACAACGTGAAGAATAAATCTATCTATAATTTCAGACAATAATAATTGTACATTTTAGATAAGATGTCCTTAATGAGCAATTTATCAGCATTAAAAGGTGATAACGGTAAGTGTAAAATGTAAGTGGTGTAAATGACTTTAACGTTCTGATCATTTATAAAGGTAAATAGCGTAAATGACTGGTATAGAAATAGTAAAGCTAAGTAAGAATGTGTGTAATAAGTGTAATGGTGTGAATGTGTGTGTGTGTGTGTGTGTTGTGTGTGTGTGTTGTGGTGTGGTGTAGGTGTGCAATATTATTCTTAAATAAAATTAAACAATAGGCATGAAGTTAAAAAAAACACGTTAAAAAATAAAATATATACATAACAAAATATAATACTAAGGATGTATAAGGAAAAATAATAATAAAAAAATAAAAAGTATTAAAAACAAAATAGAAACAATAAAAACATGATGTTAATAAATATATGAGCTAAAGTAGGACGTAGAAAATATATGAGATAAAACAGTAAAGCAGAAATTAAAGCAGTAAAAGCAAGATAAAGTGTGGTTAATTCCAGCAGTTAAAAGCGCGCAAGATAATTTGAACGCCAGGTAAAGACGAAAGGTCAAAGCAGTGACCAAGAGCAGAAGTTAAAGCATAAAGCTAGTAAACAAAAGCGCATACTAATCCCCCTAGGTGTTAGGTAACACTCTATGTTTTACTGCTTTACTGCTTAAGTATGTAATGTATGTGAGTTTAACAGCAGTTAAAGCAGAAAGTAAATATTTTTAATAGTCCCCATGATCAATAGTGGGGCAGAAACAAGAAATACACAGTTAGTTGGGCTACAAGTTTCTTAGCTTTAGGCAGGAAAGTTAAAGCAATACAGAGAGCTAGACATAAGTTAAAAGCTTTTAAGCATACTTGAAAAGTTAAAAGACAGTAAACAAAGATTACTAATCCCCCTAGGAGTAGGTAACACCTTAGAGTATGTTTTACATAGCTATGTACGTTCTTGAAGGTGAGAAATGCTATGTGAGTAAGCAGTAAGCAGTGAGTTTAAGCAAGTAAAGCAGTGTGTGTAAAGCAATAAGGCAGAAAGTTTTGAAGCAGTAAAGCAGTAAAACCGTAAAGCAATACATACCGTCCCCGGTAGGTGTTAGGTAACACGTCTATTTGATTTACTATTTACTGCTTTAAAGTATGTAAAAGGTTAATGTTTTTAGTAAAAATTCGTAGAATTGAGGACTCTAAAAAGTTGTATAAGGATTTGTCGGTCTGAATTTATTTCATCTCACATGCAATGGGTAAGAACTCATATTAAGGATTAAGTTCAAAAGTATTAAGTGAATAAATAGTGTCATAGATACCCCATTGAGTAGTGTGTTAAATATATAGAGCTATGTAATGAGAGTACTAGTTTTAGGTTAGCGAAAAATGTTTTTAATAAAAATGTTTAAGTATGAGAAAATAACCAACATGAACAATTAGGTCATAACACCCACGTTGATTAGGATACCTCCCATGTCTTCATTTATTTGGTTGTTTAAACAATATGGTACATATATAAATGGTAACTATTAACTTATAAAAATAAAATTTCAGAGTTAGCGATGAAATAGATAATGTAGATGCTGTGTAAAAAATTGCGCCTGCGGTGGCGCACTGACTGTCGCCGGGGGAGGAAGTTACGCGGGGGTATTAGACTCTACATAGACAGGTTGTGCGTCCACGCAAGCCGGGCGTTTTACGCGGGAGATTTATTGTGCGCTGCGGCGCCGCGGGCGGGCGGGTACGCGGACCATATTTTGCAAAGAATTCTGCGGTGGCGCACGAAGGCTCTCGGTCAAAAGATGGCTTTTTCTCGATAGTTGGGTCTTACCTGCAGGAGCGGAATCATACAGGTTTAAGAAACGTTTTCTTTTTGCATGTGTGGTCTGAATTTTCAACTGTGTAAAACTGCTTTAGAATGTATTATCGAGTCAGTAGGTATTGTTTAATAAGTTGTTTTAGTGCCGAAAAATTAAACGTAAACTCATGAGATAGGGAAGTTCCTACGGCCCAAATTCGTAATGATTAGACTCAATCTCGTAATTCTCATACATACCTATATAATAGGGGGTCCCAGACCTCCATTAATTTTAGGGACAATATTTCTTAGGCTGAGCAGACGAGAGCTAGGATAAAAGCTTTGGAAAACAGTGGCAACTCAGTTACGGGCATATAATGTATGAGGCACTCATACTTGTTGCTACTATAATGGTGTGTTCACTTGTGCCCTCTCATTAGTCTAACTAATTGGCACTACACATTGTGGTTACACTCAATTGGCACCACTTGTGCCTCACACCTGGCACTCACACTGCCACTCATTCTATGAATACTCATAGAAACAACTAATAGAACACCCTACTGAGTTTACTTCGATTGAACGGTGGTTGGAAACTACAAAACACATCAAGTTAGCTTTGGGTCCAAAAAAATTTTGACCGATAGGTATATCTCTATTGCTTAAGCTGCTTAAGCATCTGCACCTCACCATTAATCATAGTGTTCAAATCAAACACGCAACATAAGACTCAGGAAAAAGTGTTTACAGTTACCGTAAAGGGCTAAGACATACACAAAAGAATTAACCGTAGGTCTCAAAAAAATTGACCCATCGGTATCTGATTCTCCAAGTGGTGGTGATAGTGTCGTTGCTCGCACGCGACGTCCGAGTATAATGTTAATATGTACAGTATACTATGGTAAATTTAATATTCATAGTGTTCCTAGATTGAATGTTCTGTATAAGTGTAAGTGTGAGTGGTATGTGTGATGTATTGTGTGTGAGTTTTTGCATGTATGTTTGTGTCAGGGTATGTATGCATGATTCAAGCCAAAAAGTATTCTCATGATCCTGAAACTTCCGTTAGCACAGAGAAGTGTGTGGGTGTGTGTGTGAGGTGTGATTGTGCGCACGCGCCATGTGCTCGCTAGGAATGTGGTCAAGTTGGTAGTCCATACAGCGTCAAGTAGGAAACGAAATAGTGTCGGGGTGGGCACAAAGTGGCCAGGAAAATTGCGTGGTCAAAAAATGTGACCCATGGTGTTACGGCAAGGTTAATGGCGAAATATCATGGTTAAGTTAAAACATCAAAAAATAGGAGTCTAATGTACCTAAAGGAAGATCAAGTGAAAAAGTCACCGGTGTCAAATTGATCCGCCTCGAAAAGACCAGAAAGGGTTGGTCGAAAATCCGTGCGCCCAAAATATGTCCCATGGAAGACGCAAATGGTAGCCAAAAATTTTACCTGGCCAACAATTGTACCAAATAAGGTATCTCGCCCAACGGTGGTCAAAATACATAATAAGCGCGCAGTAAAAAGAACTCAATCAAAAACAGTGGCTTAAAGCCCCTAAAGGAAGATCAAAAAATTACCGTGTGTGGGCAAAAAATATATTGACCCACTCGGGTTCGAAAAATTAGGGGGGGGTTAAATTAGGAGTCAGTTATATACGTTTTACAAACGGTTGACTGACCGCAAACCGTTTTGGCGTCACCAATTTATTAGAAAGGTCTGTTGCTTAAAATTAGATTGAGGCTCCTTTCAGACTGCAAAAAAATTAGGGTTGCCAAAAAATTAGGGTTGCCAAAAAATTTGGGTGGCGTCCCAAATAAAAATAGGGTAATCTCAACACCAAATTCATGGTTCTCTCAAAAAAGATTATGGTTCTCAAAATACTATTAGGGTTCTCAAACATACCGTGGGCCAAAAAATGACCCATGGGAGACGGAGGATGGTCGAAAAAAGGTAAAGGCCCAAAAGGTCAAGGCCCAAAAAAGGTCAAGGTCAGTAAAATTTGGGCTTAAAAAAGGTTCAACCCAAGAAATTCAAGAGAGGGCAGTTGCAAACAAGTGATAAATTAAATTGAGGCTCAAAAAGGCCTCAGGTTAGGTTCCTGGCTGCATGTGGTTTCAAATATTGTGCCCAAAAGGACCAACACAAACAAAGCCACGATCAACACAACCATCACATTCTCCTACAACAACGTATTACCCATCTAATGCACAATAAATCCTTAGTACTTACGTGCTAGAATTACTCAAAACCTAAACTTTGATTCTCAATCTAACAGCAACTTTTATGATAAGTGCATATAGATTATTTTTGTTTCTGGAACCGCCATTCAATATCCGAAACAGAACATTTATTAATGGTTATTCTGTTAAATCTGCTATCTGTTTTGTTTTCGACGACTATATTACTCGCATGTCAGTTATGACACCATTATATGATTTTGTAGCCTCTATTATATATATATATATTAATATATATAATAATAATTATTATATATATATATATAATATATAAATATTATATATATATATATATTAAGTATACATATTATCAATATATTACATAATTATAATCACTACTTTATATTCTAACTCAAAAATTACTACCCCAAAAATATTTTCTGATGGGCTTAAAGTGCCGCAAAATATAATACGATAATGAAATAACAAATTAAGACAATATCCAGTTGGTATATCGATTTTTTATTTATTTTTAATCTAAATATATATGAGATAGTACGATATATAGTAACGTATATTAATTTAAAATTATTACAACCAAATACAGAATTATATTCTTACAATATTTTTCAATTTCTCAAATGAAATTAAATATATTATACATATATATATTACTATAAACCATAGATTAATAATAATAATTATTTAAGACTATATAATATATATAAGATTATATTATATAACTATAGACCAATAATAGAATTAATAAATCGCGTAGTACTAAAATTAGTACTAGTTAATATAGTTTATTTATGTAAGTATATAATATCTGTTACTCGAAGAGGCTTTTGGGTATTCAATGTAGTCCCGCATATATGTTTATCCCTTAATTCTTGAATAAAATCTACTATATATTGGTCATATATCTTACCCTGCATTATACTTTCTTATATTGGCGATGTGATTAATATAAAGAAAAATACAATCTGGATATAAAAGATTATTATTGCGTCATAATAATAGTATTTGAATGGTAATTAGGATAATATATTAGCTACATTAATAGTCTTCAAGTTCTCTTGAATTGTTGATCATACCTGATATAAAAGTAGTACTCTAATGTTAAAACACATACTCATTAATTATTATTATAAGACGGAGTATTGATGAATAATGTGATAATTATATTACATTAAGCTAGGTTAATTACTATAAACTATAATTTAGTTTATATTTAATATATAAATAAGAAGTAATAAGATAATATTATTATCTTAACTAATAAAAAATTGATTATTTTAAAAATATATCAATAACATAATATTATTATTATTATAATGCATATATAACTATAATCATAATAATAGTATATATATATATATATTTATAGTTTAGATTAAGTTAAGGTTAGTATTAGGACTATATACTTTACGAGTTATGATTTTTTATCGGGGTATATAAATTGATAGTAATGAAGTATATATAGTTAATATAATATATATATATAGATAAATTGCATATATATATATAGCTACTATTAATAGCATTAAAAAATGTTAATATTATATTAATATAATAGATATAATATAAATTAATAGAAAATGTATGACAATTTTATAGTAAAGATTGATCAATTACAAGGTGAACACATTCATTTGAAAGAACTTGGGAAACCTCATAACGTACTTAAATGCATAATGTCTCAAATAAGTTTATAAACCCTAATCAATAATTACATAACAAATATTATATTAATATAAACATAATATATATAATATCATATTACATATAAATGAATTGGCAAACTATCACACTCAATCATAACCTAATATCACACCATATATATATAGTCAATACTATATTAATGATCTATATATACTATAGGTCTCTCTGTAGCTGTGACTTACGTGCCGCTATATTTATTAGGTATGTTATTCTATTATTACGATATATAATATTGAATCCACCTGTGGACTCGGATAACGTTATCATTTGAAATTAGGATTATCTCAATTTCTTTGTTGACGGGTAATAAGATATTATAAATATTTAATAATAGTATAGTTTTCTTGCGAACAATTATTCAAACAGCACCATTTCCACGCATAAGAAACAATACTGTAACAGATCTATAGACAACATTTTTAAGCTCTGATATATATTCTGTGAAGTCATAAGAGAATTTCACAGCAAATTTAAAACATAATATAGTATAATATATTATAATAATATATTATAATATTATATATTATATATTATATATATATTATATATTATATTATATATAATATATATTATATATATATAATATATAATATATAATATATTATTATATATATATAATATATATTATAATATTATATATATATATATATATATATATAATATTATAATATATAATATAAATATATATATTTATATATATTATTATGTTTCGATGTATATACTATATATAATATAAAATACCTAGTAATATTAATATAAATATAATTTATTAATAAGTCATATATATATATAATATTAGTATTACTAAATATTATATTTTATAATACTAATATTTGGGCTACGAAGCAAACATACCCTTATAATATATAGTCGCTACCCATATATTAATTATTTACATACCAGTTACTATATATATTGAATATATAAATATTATAATATATATATAAAGATAATAAAATATATTTACCCTATTATATAAGCCAAATATATACTACATATATATATAATTATATATTTATAATATATATAATATATATATATATATTATATATATATATATATATATTATATTAATAGCTATATACTATAGAGAGTTGTGAAGATCGTGTGAGTCATTACTGACTAAACTAATAACCAACCTACTTCAAATGCATTACAAATTTTAAAAGTCGTACCTCTAAATTTTCAACAAAAAGCTTTTTAAATTAGTTTTTTTGTTAAATGGTAACGTTCCTTTGGGAAAACTCTCCAATTTTAAAATTTGACTGTTCAAGCATTATTGGGAGAGTTTTAAAGATTTGTACTATTTTCGGATTCGTTTGGATTCTTTTAGACTCATTTAGATTCGTCTCATTGGGTGTGAAGGGATCCTTTCCCGTTGTGTTAACTACAAGATTAATTGGAGGTCCCCATGTTGGTTTTTGAGAATGCTAATTAAAGCTTCCATTGTGATTGAATGTCATCCACGTCATGGAATGTGGTATAAGTAATTAGAAGGAGTATACAATGCTGCGCTGAAATTTCAGGACAGCTAAAACCCTAACTCAAAATAAGTTTAATTTATTTGACTATTGCACCACACATATCTTTGTCCATATTTATGTGCAATCTTCCAGACATTACTTTTTACGAAGAATTTGTCGCAGGATATAGGTTCTCGAGTGGATTTTTTGTTAGAGATACCCTCGCGAGATCTAGCAAAATCCAGGTCTCTTCAGATTACTTGCAAATTGTTAAAGAATGAACTTGTAGGTGAATTGAACAGAAAACTAATGCACAGAAATCTTGATATTATAGAGAATCTCTGCATAGAGGAGTTTTGAGGTCAGATGGAAGAAGTTATTAGTCCCAATAATAGGGTGAAATTCAACTTGGAGAGTACTTATACATAAGTGGTGCTTTATCAATAATAACAAATGTTACGAGAAAAACTATTATTCGATGAACTCTGGGATAATGAGTTAGAGGTCAAGAAGAAGGTGATGCTGGTCTCAAAATGTGACAGAAAAAGGTGTTGCCCATATTGAGAGTGGAATGAATAAGAGAAAAAATTTAATTATTGAAATTTAATTTATTAGGTTAAAGGTAGGGATCTTTGTCAAACATAGACAACTTTTACAACTTTGCTATTATATTACTAATTATGTTGACGAAAGTGTTCCTCAATTATACTAATTCATTTACGTACCGCAATAGGGGGCAAGGTGGATGTGAGTTTAGTGCTTTGTATGATCGTATATAGAAATCATGGATCTGTGTTTAATAAAAAAAGTAGTGTCCCATTCGAGTTGTTTCTTTATAATGGGACGACTTCTTTTCTTAATTTATTAGTGAATTTAGTGGATGTGGGAATGAAAAAAAGGTTTCAGAACCAACTATATTTTTTAAAATGCACTTTTATATATAATTAATCTATTTCTCCTGTTTGCCAATCTGGAGAGTTGTTTTTTAAAGTTTCATGTTCTGATCGTTGAATAAACTTTTTTTTTTTTATAGTAGGCAATCTATTGTGTTGTATCTTTCTACATTGTGTTGATATAATACAATCTAATGACTATTAATTACTCGAAAAGTAACATGTTGATTTGAGTCTTATTGACAAAGAAAACTTTGGTTTATCATTATTTTGTAACATTTCGAAAATTTTGAATAGAGATAGCTGTAAAAATAGATCAGGAAGTATATAAACAATAATCTATGTCTAGGACCCTTAGTTAAATGCTGTGCAGAATTTTGAACGCTTATCTGCAACACGGCCTCACACCTCTGAAATGCTTCAAGGGCAGGCACAACGTTGTAGACCCAAGTAATTAGTTATTTTAGTTTTTGTAATAAACTTATTAATTTCAAAATGAAGGAAAATAGTTTTTTTCTCTCTCTCTCGCTCTCTTCGTCTCTCTTCTTTCTCTCTCTCTCTCTCTCTCTCCTTCTCTCTCGTCTCTCTCTACGGAAAGAAGGGCAAATTTAATTATAGAGAGAATAAAACGTTTTCATATCTCAACCCTACTGAGCTAGGCTATAGTTCTTTATGCATGGCAATAATAGAAGAACTAGATGTAAAAAAAAAACAAAACCGGTAAAAAAAACACATTTTGTTTAATTCGAGCAAATAACCTCAGTAACCGACCAGTTTGTATTATGGATATTGTTAATCTCTCCTCAGAATATATAATTAAGAAATATACTAACTATTAGTTAACTTGCAACTTTTATAAAATAGGTTAAACAATAACCAGGCATATAAATTATTTGAGTACCATATAGTTAATATTAAACGTTAATTATAGTATATAATATTATAATATATAATATTATAATATTAAGTGAGTATTTGCTAAAAATTTTGCAAAAGTTTGGCCGGAACTGGAACCGGTATTAAATCTGAAACTCCGGCCGGATCGGAATTTTGATACACCTTTAATATATAGGCCAATATGTTTACCATCTTTTAACCATACATTAAATAATAAATTTAACATAACAGTTTACATACTTGAAGCAAAATTTGAAGTTAATAAATATAATAGTAATAATAATAATATAATAAATAATTCAATAAGGTAATAAGTAATAAATAATTAATTAATAATAAATGACATTAATTAATAATAATAAATAAAAAATAATAATAATGAAGTATTACTTTGTTAAATTAATAATGCATAATATTAATAATTGAATAATGAATAATAAACAATAATAAAACAATAAAAATAAACACATAACAACAACAACAACACAACAACAACATACTCAAACAACTATACAACAACAACTACAACTCGTCATTAACAACAACAACAAAACAACAACAACAACAACAACAACAACAACAACAACAACAACAACAATAATACAAAGAAAATGCCAGTAAATCTTTCCAAGGAAAGCTTTATTTATTTATTTATTTATTTATTTATTTATTTATTTATTTTTTTTTTATTATTTTCATATTTATTCCTATGGGTTTCTATAATTTCAGGAAGGTCATAAAAAAAAACTATCCCACAAACACATGAATGTACACACACATTTCTAGATTTACAGATGTAGTTCTGGAAGTTCACTGCTGGTTCTGAAGTACAATGAGTTTCTAAAGTACAACTGTAAGGAAACTGTAATAGAATTTTATCCACTACTGTGATTATTAGAATATATAAAGTATAAATATATGTATAAATGTAACATGTAAATTGAAAAATGTACAATGTACATAATATTATAATAGAAAATATATAATATAATATTTATAATATAAATCAAGCAGGTTGAATATTGATAATTGTGCAAGGTTATTCCTTTTGATAAATATATATATATTTATAATATATGCTAGAATATACTGGCATATATATAATGGAAGAGTGGAAGTTAATAAAGTAAAAATCATAAATATTTTTTACTAACACTTTGAAAGACTGATACAAACTTATCTTTATGAACATAGTGACAAGTTTAAATGCTCTTGAATGAACAAAGAAATATACTTACGTAGTAAAAATAAGATATAATTAAATGTAAATAAAGAATAGCGTTTTGTAAAAACAGTGGTAAGGTAATTATCTCATTTATTCTGTACAAAAGTAATAAACTCAAGTTCACAGCAATGATGTTTAATATTGTTTCATCCATTCTCTAATACGGTGACCAACACAGCTTCCCAAAAAAGTAAGGATATATCTTAGCATATTCATTATTTATTATAAACAACGTATCATCACAATATTGACTAATAAAAAATTTCTTTAGCCATTCCTTAATATGTTTTAATGCCCTAAAATATTTTTTCTATAACCTTTCATAGCAAACAACATAATTAGCAACTTAAAACTTTATTGAGGAATCTTAATTCGCACTTTCATTATTAAAATAATCCATTCAATATCACAATAGAAACAAAGAATATTAATTTATCTATCCATTCCTTAATAAATTAATCAGCAATTTTAAAATTAAACTAACCTTTTTACCATGAAAAAGAGTCACTTTAATATCTGGTGTTGTAGTTCTACAATCGAGAATTATTGGGTTCCAAATGTCCGCATAAATTTCGTTAGTGAGATTATCCTCGACGAAACCACTTTTTCCATCTTTGTAACACATAAATAAAGAAAAAGAAAAATAACCAACTTTATAATAATAAAAAAGATAATGAAATTTTTTAATTCAATATTCAATGAAAAAGTTAATAATTATTATAATATAATTATGGGGCACATTGATACTATATTATAAATATTTGCATCCAAGAAACTCATTTTAGGATGTGCTATTTAATATTATTTCCATAAAGTGGCAATAATTAATAAGAAACATGTGCAAATCTAAAGATATTAAAAAATTAATTTGTATTAATATGTTAATACCTTTTAAGGGGAAGAAACCTCAGTGAATGCTAACTTATTAATGGAAAAAATAACCACTATTTTATTATTCCTTTTATTAGAAAAAATCATCCTAATATCATGACATGAATATTGTTTGGAAATTCCAAATTATTGTTTGATAAACCGTCTTTTTTAAAGAAGTTTAAGCATAAAAAATAGCAATTTCTGGTTAAAACTCGTTTTTTCTCACTTAATTCATTAAAAAACTAATTTTGAATGATAAAACTTTTAACGATAAAGTGTAGGGTGATGTAGGCATTCTTGAAGATAATGTTGCTCAAGAAATTTTAAATTGATTATGAAAAATTATTTTAAATTTTTTTTATTAATTAAGGTTTGAAAGTTGAATGATTATATTTCTATTACGACATTTAACTCACGTACTTTCGTAAAAAATAAAATATATTGAAAACTAAAGATTCTGTGAGTTTGTTGTGAAAGAATTCAAAAGTCCATAGCTTCCGATCTCTTATTGGAAAATTGTGATTTGAAACTTAAAATTTTCACTTGAATAATATAATGGTTACTCTTCAAAATTTTGTTTTATTTTAACATTTTAAAGAAAACCTCGTTTACGAAGGTTGGATCTCCTTAAAATTTTGATGTTTAGATATATCCAGTTGTACTAGGTGAGGATTGTCACTTAAAAACCCTATGAAAAATCCTCAAATTTTAGTAGAAATCCAAAAAATTTCGTTAAATTTCAATTATTTTCTAATCTCTTAGGTGAAAGTAATAATAATAATTAATAATAAAAATAATAATAATAATAATAATAATAATAAAATAATTGAATAATAATAATAGTATAATAATAATAATAAGATAGATAAGATAATAATAATAATAATACTAATAATAATAATATGTTTCTAATATTAGTATAATAATAATAATAATAATAATAATAATAATAATAATAATAATAATAATAATAATAATAATAATAATAATAATAATAATAATAATAATAATAATAATATAATAATAATTAATATATAGATAATAATATATTCATAATAATAATAATAATTTTCATTCATAAATGATAATAATGAATAATAATAGATAATAATAATAATAAATTAATAATTAATATTAATAATAATGATAATAGATGAATAATTATAATAATATAATAATTAGAATAATGTGTTAATAAATATTATATAATAATGATAATAATAATAAACTATTTTCGAATTGGAAGTTTGGAATTTCGGTCAATTTTGCAATTTCGCACTAAAATTGTATTCTATACACTAAGTTTATAGAATATACTTGAAAATAATAAAATAAAAACAATCAATCAAAATATAGTGATATGTGTCCGAAAATTTAAACGAAATTAAAAATTCGAGGTGTGGAATTCATTCAATAATGTTGAGGAAAATGCTTTCTCGCTTTCTGTCAGGAGAATAGACAATACTGGGAATTGGATAAACTAATGTTGGAGGTCGGAAGGGTTACGCTCCGGGCAATAATACAATAAGCACCCTAAATAATATATATATATATATATTACTATAATCGAACTATATTATATATAAATATATATATAATTATAATATATATAATAGTAACTATATATATGATATAATATATATATAATAGTATATATATTTTATATATTGTATATATATATATATGATCAGGCCGCGGTTTTACGGGGGGAAGCACAGGAGGCCGGGCTTCCTGCTAAAAAAAAAAAAGCAACTAATGTATAAAAGCTAAAATTTCAAAATAAATTATTATAAAGTTTTACTATTAAAATAAAATGTTTAGGGAGATTGGGATGTTTATAGCGTGAAAACCGTAAGATTTTATATCGCAGAATGTAAAATTGGTAAAGATCATTTTTTCTGCTGGCGGGGGATACAGTTAATTTTTCATAAGGCTATTGGTCTGGAGAATTTGATTTGTGCCCTCGCAAAGAAAATCCATAATTAGATAGGAGATGGCTGTTCAAACTGTTGTCATGGCAACGTAAAGAGAGAACCTTGTTTCGTTTATTGTGTCTATTTTGGAAGGGATTTTTCCGCACTCAAGCCTCCTCTTCGAACACCGTCATAAAATAACTCTTTCCCAAGTTTGGCCACTCTCTTCATAAGTAGAGTTGCCTGACTTGTGGCATAATATGTGAAAAGAAATACGAAAACTAATTTTTTTAAAAAATTAAATAAAAAAAAATTTATTTAATTTATATATCTTAATATTATATATATTATATATATATATTATATATAATTATATATATATATATAATATAATATATTATATATAGTATATATTATAGTATTATATATATGAGTATATATTAATATGATATTATATAATGTAGTATATATATTATATATAAATATATATATATATATATATATTATAATATATATATATAGTATAATATATATATATATATATATATTATTATATATATTATATATTATATATTATATTATTAATATATATATATATTAGTATATTATATCTATAGTATATTAGTATATATATATATAGTAATATATATATATATAATATATATATATTATATATATAGTATATATATATATATATACATAGGTATGAGAGAGCTAATAATATATATAGTAATATATAATATAGAGTAGGAAATAAGATATGTATATTAATAATATATATATAGGTTATTATATATATTATTATATAATTATGAATATATATATATATATTAAAATATTATATATATATATATATAGTATATATCTATATATATATATATATATATATATAGTATATATATATTATTATACTATATGCTATATATATATATATATATTAATATATATTGAATATATATTAAAGTATATCTATTATATATATTATAATTATTATAGTAGTGCGACTTGAACTATATGTGAAGTTAAAATTTGGAAAGTGTTGAATTAAGTGATTATTATTATATATTTAGAGAGAGGAAGAGAGAGAGAGAGAGAGAGAGAGAGAGAGGAGAGAGAGAGAGAGAGAGAGAGAGAAGAGAGAGAGAGAGGAGAGAGAGAGAGAGAGAGAGAGGAGAGAGAGAGAGAGAGAGAGAGAGAGAGGAGTTTATACTAAAAATTTACTATAAATTTTTGTTATTTTTATAGATTATAGTTTTTTATTATTTTGGCTATGAGGGTTATACAAATCTTGGTGGAATCCTAGAATTTCGAAAAAATATTTAATATTCAAATTGGCATCTATTGCTTCATATGATTTTATATTAGCTTGAGGAATGAGGGAGTGAATCTTAGATTATGACGACATAGGTGAATGTGGGTATGTTTGTTTAATCGTTAATGTTTGTTTCAAATAATAAAAAAATGAATATGAAAAAGAAATGATATAGTGGGTATATATATAGATATTAGATATATATATAATATATATATATATATATATAATATATATATATATATATATTATATGATATATTATATACTATAATATATATATATATTATATATAATCTATTATAAAATCTCTTTCATGTTGTTCGTTGGCCAGCTGATATATATATATATATATTATATATATAGTTATTATATATATATATATACTATTATTATAGTATATATATATATAATATATATATATATAAGTATATATATATATATATATTATATATAGTATAATATAATATTATATATTATATATATATATATATATACTATAATATATAATATAATTTATATATATGACTATAAAATATTTATACTAATATATAATATATATCAAAGAGGGAGAAATTCATGTGACAAGAAAAGAAATTATTTTTAAAACATTATTTTTGATTAGAATAGAATAATTTTTGAGAAGGCAACAACATTTGCTTTGAGAATTAACTTTTTCAAGAAGAGATTGCATTTGTGTTTTGAAGTTTTTTTGTAACTAAGTAAAATATATTTATTAAAGAATTTGAAATTTTATAAATTTTTATAAGTTAGATGAATATTTAAAAATTCAGTTTAAAAGTCAAGATGGAGGAGCAGCAATATTTTCTCAACATTTTCTTTTAATTATTTTGAATGTGTATATATAGACAAAGAAAAAAACTGAAACTTAAATTCAAGGAATTATGAACAGAGCTATTGGTGTGAAGCTTGCCAATTTCGAAGTCGTCGTTCGACATCAATATGAAGTTTTCTCTGCGGTCTGAAGAGCAGTGATAATGTGTGCAAGAAGGCCCAACCTTGCACGTCCTACGTGCACCGCTGGACATCTGCGGTAAGCGAAGCGTCTGGCTAGGGCAGGACTTGGACCAGCATGCCGCTGGCCGAAAATATCCTGCTTAAGTACCAATATGTTTGCTTCGGAAATAGGGACTAAACTCAAAAACGAAATAACCAGCGGACTGATTATGGATGCTACGGAAAAAGAAATTTGGCTCGTATATAGAATATCTCCAATTATGCGAGTACATTAAGGAAATAGAGGCAGGAGGAACGGTGGTCGGATTAATAGAAGTGAGAGAAACTGGATTGTGGTCTAGGGTGGTGTGAAACATAGGATATGAGGGAGAAGGTGTCAAGAGGATATATGAGAACTATGTCCTGATGTACAAGGGAAGAACACGGGAGAAGAAGGTTGGAGTCTCAATGATAGTAAAACCAGAGTTATACAAGAACGTAATAGAAACAGTATTGATGAATGAAAGCATGATGGCTATGACCATGAAGGTGAGGAGTGAGACCATGAGTATAATCCAAACATTTTCCCTACATCGAGGAAGACCTGCGGAGGAAAAGGAAAGATTTAATGAGGAACTACAAAGGCTGTATGATGAAGTGAGACGGGAAATCAAGATAGTAATGGGAGACCTGAACTCCCATGTGGGAACGAGAAGAGCGGGAGAGGAGAGAGTGATGGGAACGTTTGGGATTGGAAAAAGAAACAGAGAAGGAGAACATTTAACAGATTTCACAATGAGAAACGATTTAATCACAATGAACACTGGTTCAAGAATGAGGAAAGCTAGAAGTGGACTTGGTATAGGTGGAATACTGTAGAACGAAGATACACAGAAAAAACAATGATAAATTTATTATTGCTAACTAATGAAAGAAAAATATTCCCAAAGGTAAAATCACTCCCGAGTGTTTCTTTGGACTCTGACTACAGAATGGTCATAGGAATAATGAAATGGAAGGATACGAAAAAACCAAAGATGTTTACGGAGGAAAGATACAAAACAGAAAAACTGAATGATAGGTTAATAAGAGAAAGATTTGACGAAGCTATCAAAGAAAGGAGAGAACTGGAGATAGTAACAGGAGAAACGGTTGATGAAAAGTAGAAGATATTTAAGGATAACATGAACAGTGCAGCAAGAGAAGTATTGGGAATAAAGAAAGTGGGAAAGGGGAAGAAAAAAAGAAGGACATGGTGGAATGATGAATTAAAGGCAGCAATAACCAACAAAAGCAAAAAGTATAGACTCTGGAGGAGGAGAAAAACCGACGAAAATAGGTTAACATACGTGGAAGATAGAAACAATGTAGAGCAAATAAAGAAATTGAGTAAAAGACAAGCATGGGAGGATATTGGAACTGAATTAAAAGAAGATAAAAGGGAAACAAGAAAGCTTAGCTTAGCTAGAGGAATGAGAGTCAAGAAATAACCAGAAACACGTATAACAATGAATAAAGATGGTGAGGTTTAAATTGTTTAGGAAGAAATAATTGAAAGGTGGAAGGAATATATCGAAGAGTTGTTGAACTTTGAGGATGCTGAAAGGGGGGAGGTGGATGGAGGTGTGGAACGAGAGGAAGACTTGAAGGAGATGGAAGAAATAACAATGGAAGAGATCATAGCAGCAATCAAAATGCTAAAGAGGGGGAAGAGCCTTGGAACTGATGAGCTGAGTGCTGAGCTATATAAGACAGGAGAGGGAGTTGAAGGATGGATTTACGAACTGTTGTTGAATGAATAATGTGGGTCGAGAGGAGATTGAACGTTGTGGAGTGGGGAGAAGCAATAATATGCCTGCTATATATAGGTAGAAGGTAAGAGTCGAAGTAAAATGTAATAAATCATGAGGAATACCGCCTGCATAAATGTGGCCAGTGAAATCTA
>JABUQX010074423.1:10000-13120 GCA_015478945.1 Trachelipus rathkii | reverse complement strand
GAGCAAACTGGAACTTTGACCGAATTACCACGGATTGTTGGTAGGCAGCAGCACTGCAGCAAACATCCAGCAACAAATCCCACGGATTTCTGGAGATCCTTAATAATTCCGTATCTGTGATTTTATAACCTCTTCTTTGGTTACGGTTTTCTACTGAAAATACACCTGCTTATGCATTGACATATCTATCTTTCCACATGCTACTCATAACAATCGATGAGTTTAAGGAAAAGACAGCTTCATTATAGTGTTTACCACTTAGAAGGCATAGAAGAAGAGCTAGAACTTTGTACAAAATTTGTAGGACAAAGAAACTGAGTAGTGAAGGACTAAAAGATCTTGTTGTCTCAAGTTTTAAAGGAGACTGAAGCTTTCTTTCAGGCGACGAAAAAGGCGATACTACTCGCCCAGACATGCACCACCAGTACAGTAGAACATTCTTTCAGTACTCTGCGAAGGAAGATTGGCTGCGAAGTTACTATGAAGACGACAGGTTAAACGGACTGCTATGATGAGTATAACAAGAAAAATTTGTGTTTGACAATTACGATTATTTGCTATTATGAGTATACACAGAAAATTTGTGTTTGACAATTTACATTATTTTATTTCCAACAGTAGTTGAATAAATTGGTTGATCCAAGGAATTTTTCTAAATATCATTTTGCAACTTGCTCTTATTTGTGAATTTCATCATTGAATATTGTATTGATTATTCTATTGTTTATAAATAATTTTTTTTATATAATATTATTATCCATACAAATGTTTCTAGTTTTGTTTCGTTTCTTTATATATATATAATATATATTAATAATAATATATTATTATATATATAATATATAATATATATATATATATATATTAAATATATATATATAAAATATATTTTATATATATATATATATTATATATATTATATATATATATAGGTGAAGGTTACCATAAGGAAGGAAAAACTATAGACTTTTGAGGAAAGTTTATTTAGAAGAAAAGTTTACTATATATATGTAGAAATTGAATGCAGTGTATTTTAAATTTTGTTTTTTTTTTTTAAAGTTTTTTATATTAATTACTTTCAGAGACACCTGTTTGTCTGGGTACTTTTAGATCGGCAACATTTTTTTAATGTTTGCGATTTATATTTAATTTTTTTTTTAAAAACTAATGAACCCAAGGGTCTACCGACCGATTGCAGGGTCGGGGTCTTCTCGCTTCGGAAAACGTACAGGGTAGGACTAATTATCCCCAATTCGGTACAGGGTCTCGAACCCCGCTCTTTGGTATTTGGGTGTCGCGGGGGTCCTCCGCCCTCCCTCGGGGTATGGAGAAAGTCCCCCTCTGCCCCCGTCGGTCGAGCCCCCTACTTGGCCGTGTAAAATATTATATATACAGTATTTTAAACGTCCCCCCCTCTGTTCCCCGTCGGCTCGAGCCCCCTACTTGGCCGTGTAAAATATTTATATATATAGTATTACACGGCCAGTTAGGGGGCTCGAGCCGCGGGGACAGAGGGAGGGACGTTTTCCATACCCCGTAGGGGGGCGGAGGAAAACCCGCGACACCCAAATACCATAGAGCGGGGGTTCCGGAGACCTCCCCGGAGGGGGGAATAGTCCTAACCTTGTCGTTCCCCGGAAGGCCGAGAGACCCGACTCCTGCCATCGGTGCGGTCTATACCTTGGGGTTCCCATTAGTTTAAAAAAAAATAAAAAATAAATATAAACTCGCAAACCATTAAAAAATGTTGCACAATTTAAAAAGTACCACGACAAAGCATGCGTCTCTGAAAGTAATTACATAAAAAAAAAAAAAAAAATTAAAATACATTGCTTTTCATGTTTTAAAAATATATAGTAAACTTTTCTTCTAAATAAACTTTTCTCTAAAGTCTATAGTTTTTCCTTCCTTTATGGTAACCTTCACCATATATATATATATATATATATATATATATATATATATATAAAATGAGAAGCAATAAGAAGTTTTACTTCCATTTATAGTCTTTTTTTTAATGGAAGTTGAAGTTTTATAATGTCAACATTACATTCCTTTTTATTATATATATATATATATATATATATATATATATATATATATATAGTTAATAAGTATTATTATAATATTATATATATATTATATATATAATATATATAATTATATTATATATAATATTTATATATATATATTTATAATATATATATTAATATATATATATATATATATATAATATATATCATATACTCTATGATTATATATATATATATTGACTAATATGGATATAGTCTCTTAATATACGATAATAGTATATTTACGTATAATATATATATATATTATATATATATATATTATATATATTATATATTAATTATATAATATATATTATATATATATATATTATATATATATATATATTATATATATTATATTAATATATATATTATACAGTATAATTATATATATATATATAATATATATATATATAGTATTATATATATATTATAATATAATATATTTATAATATATTATTATATATATATATATATATCTTATATATTTATATATATATTAAAATATATATATATATTATATACTGTATATATATTATGTATATATATAATATATATATATATATTATATTATATAATATATATTTATATATTATAATTATATATTTTATAATATATATATATATATATATTATTTATATATATATATTATATAAAACTAAAAAAAATTTAACTGCCCCCCCTAGCTTGGAAGCTGGCGACGCCCATGGATGACACCATTAATTACTCTCAAAGAACTGTACGAAGAAATTTATGACGGCGCTATATCTCACTCAAAATAAACAAAGAATTGTAGTCACAGTCAGACAAGATCAAATCTGGTCCTTTTAACAATTTGACTTTCTTTCTAAAACGTAAACACATTCACTTATGATAATCACTACACTTACTTAAACAAAAACAATCTTAATAATTCCACACTTTTTCAAACCAACACTTAAACTTATTCTAAAAGATTCACGTCAATTTTTCAATGATCTAAAACCTAGTCTTAACCGTCTCTCTAAATTCTACGGTTCCCTAAGACACACAAACCAACATCCCTTTC
>JABUQX010074423.1:0-2500 GCA_015478945.1 Trachelipus rathkii | reverse complement strand
ATAATATGTATATGTATATATATATATATATATATAATAATAATATATGTATAATATAATATGTATATGCTAACTATCTTTCTTCTTTATTAATAATATATATGGTAATAATAATAATAATAATAATAATAATAATAATAATAATAATAATAATAACTAATAACATAATAATAATAATAATAATAATAATAATAATAATAATAATAATAATAATAATAATTAATAATAATATATATAATAATAACATAATATATATATATATATATATATATAATACAATAATAATATCAATATATATATATAATAATAACATATAAAATAAAATTTAATAATGGGCTTATATTTAAATATATGAATATAATATATAACTATATATAAAAAAAATAACATAATAATATAATATATATGTTACATGTTACCACTACTCAGGGGACCGGGACCTTTTCAAGGATAAAGAATGTAATAAAATAATTACAATAAGAAAACAAAATTAAAATAAATGGAAAGTAAACCCACCTGTCCCTTGTCTAACGCAATTCTCTCAGGTGGTCGCAAACGCGGGACTTAAATAGAGAATGATTGAATATTGCAGAGAAAATAGAATAAGCAAAAGAGTTTTACAAAACAGATGTGGCTGGAAAGAAGGAGGTACCACAACGAGTGATCTTTGAGTCTCCAATATTCACACAATTTCTATGTGAGAACATGGTACCTCTTGTGTTATAAAGGCGACGCAGTGGTGGAGGAATGGAAGAGGTCAATTCTTTCGAGCACATACTGTTGTAATACCTATAGAAAAGAGATAGGGTACCAACGTCACGTCTCAGAGTAAGAGGGTCAAGGAAGTCAGAAAGTATGGAACAGTTAGCCTCTTAGCCTTAGCTTCAACTCTATCCAAAAGGAGGGTGGAACCGGATCCACCCCAAATGTGGGAACAGTATTCCATAAAGGGTGAATAAGACCGTTATATAACTGGAGTATCTGAGCAGAAGAAAAAAATTGACACAATCTGAACATAATTTCCAGCTTCTTTGAGGTCATTTTAGCAACCGATGTGATATGAGGTTTCCAAGACAATTCAGTATTTAGGTTTAGTCCAAGAATGTTTATGATGTTTTAAAATAATAAAAACATTAAGCAAAATATAAATGACCTTGTTAATGATAGCTGCTTATTCGTACGTAATATATGTTATGACACGTTATGTTCTTAGTTCAGGTAATGTTGTGTTAGCTTATGTTTGTTAAATTTTGTTAAATATTGCTATGTTAATGTAAAAATTAACATTGATATGTTAGAGATACGCTTGAAAAAGTGTGAATAGGTTACGTTTTGTAGGTGATGTTAGTTACTTACTGTTGTTAAGCAGGGGAACTTTGTTAATGTTAGCAGATTATTCGTGTGCAAGGTATGTTAAGTTTGCTATTATACATTATGTTCCTAGTACATGATAGGATATGTTAGGTTTATTGATGGGTAAACTTTGTCATGTTACCCTTTATTCGTTAGTCAGAATGTAAGATAGGTCAGGTAATGATAAAATATTTTGTTAAGTTTTGATAAATATTACTATGTCAATGTCATACGTGAGGTATGCTAGGTAACTTATGATGCGATATGTTATTAGTTCAGGTTATAATATGTCATGTTAGCTTTATCGATGCTAAAACTTTTTTTCGTTAACATTTATTTGGCAAATATAGTGATAATTAGCTAGGTTATGGTAAATTTTTGTTACGTTTTGTTAAATATTACTATGATAGTGTACAATTAACATTGATATGTTAGAGATATGCTTGAGCAATTTATTCATATGTACGACATGCTAGGCTTGTTGTTGTACATTATATTGTTATTTCAGGTTATGATATGTTAGCTATATTGATGTTAAAACTTTGCTATGTTAGCATTTATTCGGCTAAAAGAGTGATAGTTAGGTCAGGTTATGATAAAATAGTTTGTTAAATTTTGATAAATATTACCTTGATAGTGTGCAATTAAGATTGATATGTTAGAGATATGCTTGAAGAGTTGCGAATCGGTTACGTTTTGTAGGTAATATTAGTTACTTTATCGATATTAATCAGTATATATTGTTAATGTTAGTAGTTTATTCATATGTAAGATGGTAGGTTTGTTGTTTTACATTATATTCTTAGTTCAGGTTATGATATTTTACCTTTATTAATTAGAAAACATTGTTACGTTATTATTTATTCCTTGTGGAGTATAATAGTTAGGCAAGGTTATGATATATTTTTGATAAATATTACTATGTTAATGTAAATAAACATTGATACGCTTGAAGAAGTGCGAATAGGTTACGTTTTGTAGGTAATATTAGTTACTTTATCGATATTAATCAGTATACATTGTTAATGTTAGCAGTTTATTAATATGTAAGGTATGGTAGGTTTGTTGTTGTACATTATATTCTTAGTTCTGATTACGATATGTTAAATTTATTGAAGTGAAAACTTTGTCACGCTAACTTTTATTC
>JABUQX010074422.1:7500-48525 GCA_015478945.1 Trachelipus rathkii | reverse complement strand
CCGTTAAAACAATATATTACGCAAAATATTACGCATCATTCCATCAAATAACATCACACCTTAAAAACTTCTCAAACCCCAAAACGAAAAGAAAATTCCCCCAAAGCTGTATATATCACATCCGCTGAATTATACTTGCAAATAAAAATATAAGGTAAAAATAATTTATTAAAAAGAAGTCGAAAAAAACAAAAAACATAAGAATACACTGCACAAAGGACAGCTAAATTTCAGCTTATAACAATCATAGACGCTAGCACAGGCACTCTATCAACTATCCAACAATATAAAGCATGATCAGAAATAACTTCAATCACACGAAACCATTCGCAACAAATCATGGAACCTTTTGCATTTAAAAGTAACCAACTAGCAATAAGATCCCGGTGACAGTGTAAGATAGATTTTAGTACCAAAAATGAATATCTTGAAAAACACTCACAAATATCTATCAACAACACATGAAGAAAATAGAACCAAACAGGGCCACTGAAACAAAACACCAATTAGACGGCTGCCCATCGAAGGAATACAAGAAAGAAATCCAGTCCTTTAGCCTGAAGAGAGGTCTCGCATGTCGGGACGAAAATTAGCTTTCCTTTTTAAAAATTTATTTCCATAAAAAAAGTATTGTCTTTACCACGGCTTTACTTGTGTACATTTAGGTAATAAAATGAACCGTAGACAGCATAAGCAATAAACTAAAAAAGAATCCAAAGGGCTTCCTCTCTAAGCAGCCATACTATATTAATATATACATAAATATATTATATATATAATAATATATACCCAATATATATATATATAACAAATACTTACAAATATCAACATTATATTAATCATATTCATATATAACTTATATTATTACTATATCCATATAACCTATAAATATAAAATACAATGAAATAATAATATACTATACATGTTACATAAGTATATAATATAAATTACTTACAAAAACCACTAATATAAACACTATTATTATGATACTACTATAAATACTACTATAAAAAATAATAATACATATAACTCATATATACTCATCATATATATATATATATACTATATTACATCATCAAAATAATTTCACATTAAAAATTAACTCAATTTTGACCAAAAGAGGATATCGGCAGCCCCTTACTTCACGTACCTTGAAAGATATTTTCCTTTAAATAAATTACACTACATTTACTATTCTCTCAAAACAACAATTACCCTCTAATCATATCCTTATATACCCGCAATCCGTGTACCGAATTATCAAAATTTCGTATATTTTATGCTTACAAAAAACTAGGAAAAAATATCATAATTTGCCCTCAATTTATAATTTGAAATCATAGTAATACCAAAAAAAATTGACTGTAATTTAGGGATATGTTAATCTAATATTTTGCCATCCAATTATATTAACAAAAGGGCAGTAATGGGGGAATTAACATATATTTTTTTTTTTGTAAAAATAGATCATTTAACCCTTTACCGGGCTTTACGGCACCACACTCCAGACCCTTACGCGAGTTCGCAAGGCCTTACCCTCCTTCGGGTGCGACCAGAGTTAAAGCCCCCGACACTCTTACACACACCTCACTCAGGGTGATCCCCCTCTCAGGATTCACACCACTACAATTCAAGGGGCGCGCCTACCCCTGGTAGTTTCCGGAACACGGTATATGTTGCTTTAAGATACTCTTGTTAATGAAAAACTGATTATTCGTAAGTTAGGTACGTTATGTTTAATATTACTATTACAGTGAGAAATTAACATTGATTTTAGACGAAATGAACTGAGGTTTTGAATATAGTGTGTTACCTTGACCGATTGATCATGTATAGATACAACGTGAGCCACTAGAGTTAAGTCTCTTTGTTGAAGTGAGTGGAGGTTGGACCGATTAGACTTTTGCTACTGTCTATTGTTCTATTCATAGAGTCAAATCGGCTGTTAATACTCGAAACGAGTGACACTTTGATCAAACACTCCACGATAGATTCCATTCATAGCTATTCAAGATGGGGCACTTGAAGATTGGTCACTATTGTTAAGGGATTTGTCCCTAGAAATACGGCTTTACCACTCCCGCCTGCCTTGCTAATATGACGTTGAAAAGTGGGACACATATGCGAGAATAACATTGTGGCCCAAATCATGACCCTACGTTAGCTACTTTACTTGCATTCAGTAGGGAATTTACTCCAGCGATTGTTGAGCTGTTATTCACTACGCGAGGATTGTTAAATAGGTGGCATTGCTGTACAGATACATATCTACAAGTCGAAGGTTATTAGAATTTAGATTAACTTAATCTCTGCGCATTAGCATAAATACCTTTTCGAGTTGGTTAAGAACATTAACATATATCGCTAGCCACTTCCAGTAATCATAACCAACTTATCTCTTTAATGTCCCCAATACATGATTATATCCCGAAATCGAACATACTGCACAATTATTGAATCTGAAATCATTAATAGAAGATACATTAAGATCACAGGCGAGGATGGGAGCCACGGACAGAGACGCTGCAGGAACACCAATGGGTGGCTTTTGAATTTATGAACATATAACCTTGATTTACCGGCTTTAAAAAACTACCGCTAAACTCATTCCACGCTTTACTGTCCATATTTCATTCAATACAAGAACCTATAATAATTTATGATATGTTCATAAAAAGAGCATATTTTTATGTTATGCAGAGCTCTACACAACTTTGTTTTATGTTTTGCGATTATTCGCTGGGGATTATGATATGTATGACCGATGTTATGATGAATTTTCTTTTGTTTAAAATGATTTACGAAGTTGATGTAAAACTTGTGTTACGTCAGCATTATATTCTTTGTCAGTTGTGATTTAGGACAGCGTTCTTGCTAAACTTTATGTTAAATATTACGACATGTTAATGTAAAAAATTAACATTGATATGTCTAGAGAATATGCTCGCGAAAAAGGTGGCTTGAATAGGTTACGGTATCTTGTACGAAAGTGTTATGTACTTTACTGTTGTTAAGTGACCAATATTGTTAATGTTAGCGGATTATTTGTACGTTTATGGGGTGTTAGGATTTGTCGTTGTAGTTATTATATTACTTACGTTCAGTATATTGTATGATTAGCTTTACTTAATGTAAAAAACGTTGTTACGCTAGCATACATATTTGCGATGGTTAGTATATAAAAGAACTTATTTTTGTGGTTATGTTTGAAAATAAAACTTTGACTATGTTATACAGTTAATCGTTTCGGGTCGTTATTGATTAATTAACGAAGTTATGATAAAATTTGTTAAATATATATCTGTATCAATTGATAAAATTAACGTTAATAGTTAGAGATTTCGTTTGGAAAAGTATGAATACGGTTACGTTTGATGCAGTGTTTTAGATTACTATTTACAGGTGTTAAGTGATGAGACCTATTCGTTAATGCTAACAGTTTATTCTATGACTTAAAGATTGGATAGATTCGTCGTTTGTACAATTATTTTCATTACGTCGCATAATGATGCATATGTTAGCTTTATTATTGTGAAAACCATTGTTATGGTTAGCACTTCATTATTTGGATGTGTTAGTATATTAAAGAACTCATTTTGTTGCTATGTTATTGTTGTTGTTGTTGGTTGTTGTAAGTCTAACCGAAGAAATTATTACCCTTTTAACTGATATGGCATGCGATTCGTACGTTCGCTTATTGACTTGTTTACTTTCTTTTGATGGGTTTAAAGAAAGGAATCTCATATACATTAAGGATTGTTTATACACTATTTGCTTCAGTAGGATAGTTTTCGCAGTGCTGATACGATGACATCTCCTCCCATCTCTACGCTTGTTGTTTGATTCTTTCAGCGAGGTAGTTTCGTTATATCCCCAACGACGTGTGTCATTGTATTAATTGTAAACCGAATTGGCGAACTGCTACATTGCTCATATTCCTGTCAGAGGGAATTCAATAAATAAGTATTGGCAGAATATTAGCACCAAACTTATAGCCTTAAAATAATTTTTCATGTTTAGAGTTGTTATTTTTCTGAAAGGGGGAAGGAGTCTAAAAAGAGATAATGTTGTGTAGTTCAGTTGATAAATGTTTTTAAATATTACTATGATAATGTTAAAAATTTGTTACGTTGCTATATATTCGTTGGTCTGTATGATAATCGGGCAAGGTTATATGATACAATTTTGATAAATGTTACTGTGTCGATGCTAAGATTAACGTTAATATGTTAAAAGATATGCTTGGAGAAGAAGAATTCTTATGGCTACGTTTTTGTATGTTAAATTAGTTACTTTACTGCGTGTTAAATATGGATTTTTGTAATGTTAACAGTTTATAGGGTAAGATGTGTTAGGTTTGTCTCTGTACATTATTTTTCTTAGTTCATATGATGCTATGTCAGCTTTTTTAATGTGAAAACTTTGTATGTAGCATTTTCACGATTCAGTATATAAAGAACTCAGTTGGAACATTTGTTAATGTTAACAGTTTTATTCGTGTGTTGAAGTTGTGTTAGGTTTGTTTTGTACATTATTTTCTTAGTCACTGTTACAGCTATGTTAGTTTTATTGAGTTTAAAAACAGTCAATATTAGTAGCATATTCGTTTATTCCAGTATAAATATAACCAATTTTGTTGATAAATTTTAGTTAAATGATTACTGAGGTCAGTGTAAGATAAGTTATATGTTAAGATAATGCTTTGAAAAAAGCTAGTTAGGTTACGCTTTGCACATACCTGTAGTTGCTTTACAGGTGATTACTTAAGTATGAACTTGTTAATAGTTAACAGTTTATTTGCTCGTAAAGGATGTGTTTAGGCAGGGCTGCGGGAGTACGGAGTCGGGGAATCGTGGAGTCGGAGCGCTGGAGTCGCTGCACATTTTCCAGGAAGTCGGCAGTCGGAGTCGGCGTCGAAACATACTGTTGCAATTGGAGTCAGGAGTTCGGAGCGGAGTCGAAAATTCCTGATGCAAGTGGCAGTTCGGCAGGTCGGGAGTCGAGAGTCGAAAATTCCTATGTTAAGTGGGTCGGAGTCGGATCGGAAGTTCGAAAATTTAATAGAATTATTAATTATATTATTATATTATTCTCTATATATTATTATTATTATTTAATATTATTATTTTTCTTACATTTTCTTATTATTATTTATTACTAATTAATTATATTATTACATTAATAAAAATAATTTTGTTATAATTATATAGGAAAGAGAACCGTCAGTTAACTTGCAAATTTTGCAATTTAATATTATACTAATATATTTATTATATATATACTATATATATATATATAATATATATATATATAATTATATATAAATATATTTATATAATATATATATTATATATATATATAATAATATAATACTGTCTCCTATCATTCATCTTTCCTTTATTTTTTCCAAAGACTGGGGTAAGGTGCGTCCTCTTTGCATCGGAAAAGAAAAGTTATAGCATAGAATAATATGACCACAAGTTTGAAAGAAACGTCCAGCCTTATATCCGCCCTCTATGCCTTATTAGTAGAGACAACTCGTTCTCCAGATCAGAAAAAATCCACCCTCAAGCCTCGCGAGGACTAAACCGGACCCTCACTGTGGCATATAGTCAGTGTAGGATTCATCCCTTGGCCCGGGTGGGCCAAAACCATACCCCCTCACAACAACAACAACATTCTCTCCTATCATGCACCCTTTCTTTCTCGCCTCTGCCAAAACTGCACATTTTCTACTCCTGCAGACATTTCACTTTTACTGGCACTCAATCACACTTTTTTCTTCTGTCTCCCAGCCGTCGAATTCCCAAACACACTCACCACTATTACTAATTACATCCGCTTAACCAACCGGACTATCATTCATCCTTATCCCACATGACCAGAACTCTCTCAACGTACTTATAATTCTATATCTCTATTATCCCTTTCTTCTTTTCACATAATGTCCTAAATATTTTATCACTCCACAATTTTAATCAATTCTACTCAGACCTTAACACGCCTCTAAGATAGTTCATCTAATCACATTGAACTTAGTCTAACCTCGTATTCCACACGCATAGTCACCACTACTATAACATTAACCAAGGTTAACAACAAACCCTCATTGAAGAATGTAAGACGCACTCAAGATTCAGGCCTTTCACAGTTCTCCAAACCTTTGCAATACTTGAACTCAACTGACTAACCACCATCTTCAAAAACTTTCCTACAATTCTGCAGAATCCGTTCCCTTTTCATCCAACATTATATCCTAAATATCTAACTCAGACACTTGTTCCAGCGCCTCACCATTAACATAACTTATACGAAGAGACCTGTCCTCATCAAACCATAACACTTACTCTTATCAACCGAAATATTTCAAACCTTTCCATTTACACACTCTGCCAAAATCCTCTACCAAATCCTCTCAAACTTCTCTTCAGATTCACCACACAAAACCAAATATCCGCATATAATGGGTAGGACCACCTCCACTCACCCTCCATATCTCGCATCATCTAACACCTTTCATGCCACCCACACCTCTAATTCTCTCAAAACCCCATCCATATACAAATGAATAACAAGGAGGACATAACAGATCACTTTGCCTTCACTCGCCTATCCTAATATTTAAGCCCAAGTATGATATATATCTTATATATATATATATATATATAATATATATATATATATATATTATATATATATATATATGTTACTATATATTATTATAATAATATTTTATATATATATATTATATATATATATATATATAATATATATATATATATATTTCGACGAAAGTAATTACGTATATGATTTTAACCTTTTTACAACGTTTTTACACTTGAGACTGAAAGTTATTCAAACTGTTAATTTACTATAAATTGCGTTTATATAACTAAACAATAAAAATTATTTGCATTGAATTCGTCTACATTTGTTTCCGAAACTGAAGTATATTTGTTATGACCAATGTTGTTCGCCAGCGTCTTTTATTTTTATGGTACCTTTACCGAACTATAGGCATCGTGGGGCCAGAGTCAATTCCAAAGTGCAACCCACAATCAGCACACCAATAACAAGCGAACCTAAAACTAGTTGAAACAAAAAACTGTTTACTGTTTTGCTGTAAAAGCACTAAGCTGAGTCAGAGTCGAAATTTTTGAATTTGACCTGCTGGAGTCGGAGCGGATCGGAGTCAGAAAATTTTCTGTTTGAGTGGGTCGGCAAGCTCGGTGAGTTCGGAGTCGAAGATTTTTGTTAAGTGAGAGTCGGAGTCGGAGTCGAGTCCGAATTTGTTGTTTAAATGGCAGTCGGAGCGGATCGGACGTCGAAAATCCCAAATTTTTGAATTGAAAGGAGTCGGGAAGTCGAGAGTTCGGAGTCGAACAATTTATTTTTACGACTCGCAGCCGCTCGGTGTTAGGTTTGTCAATTTTGCATTATTTTCATTCTTAGTTCATGCTATGCGCCATGATGTTAGTATTTTGTGCATGCGTAAGTTTATTATGTAGAGTATACATAAGCCTAGCAGATGATAGTTAACCAATGTTGTGGGAATTTTAGTTAAATGTTACTGTGTTAGTGTAAGATTAGCGTTAATGTAGTAGAGTTTCATGCTGGAAAAAGTTTAGGATTAGGTTACGTTTGCATACCATGTTAGTTGCGTTACTGGTGTTAAGTGTGGAGCTTGTTTTAATGTTAACAGTTTATTCAGTGATTTAGTGTGATAGGTTTTGTCTTCTGTAACAATTTATTTCTTGTAGTTCATCATCGTAAACGATTGTTAGCTTCTATGAATGTTGGAAACTTTGTTACGTTAGCATACTTTCGCTGCTTGACAAAGTAAACAAGGTTATTGTTAAATTTTTAGTTAATATTACCATGTCATAATGTAATCTTAACATCGTTATTTAGAGATTAGCTTGACAAAGTAGAATAGGTTACGTATTATGCATGCTATGTGAGTTACTTACTGGTGATTTAAGTGCGGTACTTTCTTTATGTTGACTGCTTGCTATTATTTTGCTTACATTTTGAATAGGTTTTGTATGCTGACATACTTTCTTAGTTCATGTTATGCTATGTTAGCTTAATGGAAAACTTTGTTACGTTAGGTATACTCATTGGTCTGTATGATTATTACACATATATTATGGATATATTTTTTTGTTAATATTTATCAGTCTTAATGTAAAATAACAGCGATGTGTTAGAAAAGTGTAAAGCGTGAACGTACTTTGTATTGCTATATTAGCTTAGTTTTAGTGTTAAGTGTGGAACTTTGTAACGTTAAACAGTTTTTCCTGTTTAAAAGATAAGAAGGGCTAGGTTTGTCGTTGAGGTTATATTCATAGTTCAGATAGATAAGGCTCACATTATTAAAAAATGTGAAAACTTTGTTACGGTCAACAATATTATTGATTTGATGTTTTAATGCAAATATAATATTAACCTTTTTATGTTATAGTTTATTCAAAATTGATACTCGAAATGACTTGAATCAATAGACAAATAGATCAATAGATCAGGATGGTCATGAAGGTGGCCGGATGCTGGCTGGATTGGTGGTTTGATTTACTTGATTTTAGGGTATGTAAAAGTTACAATTTTAGTAACTAAGCAAGACCAATTAATCAAATCATAGATCAAGTCAATGGTAGGAGGGAGAGTTGAAGTATGAGGTTGAGTTTAGTGATTTACTGCTTTAGGGTATAGAAAAACGTTACATTAGTAAAAATTTGACCTTTCAATAGATCAATAAGATCACGAGATGACAGGAAGGGATGGCTGGGTGGGTTGATTTAGTGACTTTACTGGCTTTAGGGTTATTTAAAAAACCGTAAATTTGTAAGTTATAAACTAAAAGTGTAAGAAATATTATTTATTATTTATTTATTTAATTTATTATTTATTTATTTTTATTTTATCTTTCTTGATCGGTATTGAAACATTTAATTTTTCGAATTCTTACAGACCCACATTAACATATGATAAACACCAATATTGATATATCATTACAAAAATATTTATCAACTCAGCACCGCACCGCTTCAGCACCGGTGCCAGTATCTACTCTGAATCCTTCTCACTACTCCTTCCTTCACTCATTCTTCTTCCCTTCTTCTTTCTACTCCTTCTTCCTTTCTTCTTCTTTCCTCCTCACTTCCTCTGTGTTTGCCTCTGTGCTCTTATTTTTCACGTCGGGACCCCTACAATGGGGGGTGCCTAGCACACACCTACACGGCTTATAACCATCATTATTCGAACTCTACGACTCGAATAAAACCCTCTATAGGACCAACCAACATTTTGTTATCCGACGTTTTATTAACTCAGCACCGCTGTGGCTCCAGCAGCACCGTTGCCAGATCCATATCCACCAAGGCACTTCAAGTCGTTCTCGAACTCAACTCTGAATCCTCTCACCAATATTCAGCCATTACGAACATTCCGATTTTTTCAAGTGGCACGTGGGGTCCCCATCGGGGACCCACCGGATGTAACCTCCCCATCTAACACTCATTTTTAACCAGATACGAACCCTAAACCATGGGTGCTAATATATCGAACCAGGAACCGGATGCGAAGGAGAAACCGCGGCGGAAATAATAACAAAAATAATAATTAATAATAATAATAATAATAATAATAATAATAATAATAATAATAATAATAATAATAATAATAATAATAATAATAATAATAATAATAATAATAATAATACAGACAGATCAACACCAACCGATGTCTGAACCAAACCGAACCTGACGGAGCCGGAGTCGGAGCCGGACCCTACGGGGCAGCGCGAGCGAACCTGGAGCTGGTATCGATGGCGAAAATCGGAATATCATTGGGGAGTCTTTTGCAGTGCCTTCGTCTGAATGGTTTTGGAAAATTGAACTCGAGCGCAAAGCAAGGCGCAGACGGAAGAAATGCAAAAGGTAACACCGAAGGTGACGCAGACGGAGGAAATAAATTAGATGTAGAACAAACAGAAGGGATTTTAAAAACAACTCAAAAGTAACACCTACGGTGTTACTTCTTCGATAGTAATAACAATAAACTAATCGAATGTAAATATTAATCAATAATAATAATAATAAAATCTATAATAATACTTAGTACAAGTAACTTTTGGTTACTTCGCGCACTGAACGTATTCGCGTCTGTGACGAGATTACGTCATCACGCTCAGAGCCTAACTCTCGCTAGGCTTAACTCAATCTCGGATTTGGAAACAAAAGGGTATAACGAGGGCCGTAGCGCTAACGCTCCTCGGGGGTGACCCTCCCTCTATATTACATTCCTACAGACTTGAAAATTTACACGGATTTCGAGCTAATCAAAGTATTATAATTATAATTCCAAGTTTCCGACCTATAACTCTATTCCTTCATAATCGAAAGGGTCGGTAGAGGCCGCGAGTCCAGATCACCTATATATAATATACCATATATATATATATAAAAATATTATATATAATATATTATTAATAAATATCTATATAATATATATATTTCAGACGACATCTATATTATATAATATAATATCATATTATTATAAAATGAATGATATTATATATATATTATATTATATCATATATATAGTATATATATAATATATATATATATACTATCATATATATATATAATCAATAATATATATTAATATAATAATATCGCATAAGTCTTTATATTATTGATAACATATTTGTTACTTAAATAAATATTCTTCGTAACCTTAATATCGCTATATTCATGACATATATTCATGATATATAATATATATATATATTAAATATTAATATAATAATAATTAGTATATATAAATAATAACTATATATATATATATATATATATATATAATATAATTATATATAATATATATGATTAGTTAGTTCTATTTTTTATGCCATTATTCAAAATGGAGGCAAAGGCGGTAGTATCAAGTATATACTGTGTTGAAAGGAACCTAATAGTCTTCAAGGGATTCACCAGGATTCATCTTTCAAATCCTAAATATCGAAACAAAAGAGTTGAAAAGAATACTCTAGAGGGTAAAGTGGCCTTTACTTTACATAAACCTGTTCGTAGAAAATTACTTACCCGGAAAACCATAGCCCTCCACCTAGATAATGTTTGGCAGCTAGATTTAACTGAATGCTTAAATACAGTTTTTGTAATGAAGGGTATCAGTACTTACTTTTCACTATTGACGTGTACTCCAGATACTTATGGTTATGGTTAAAAGCTTTAAAAGACAAGAGATCGCAGACAGTGGCGGATGCAGTATGAGGTATTATAAGGGATGATGATAGATACCCTAAATTGATTTGCACTGATAGTGGAAGTGAATTTCTAGGAAGAGAGTTTCAAGAAATTATTATTAAATACGATATAAGGTATTATAACATATTCTTTGTTAATGAAGCGGCTATTGTTGAAAGAGTTCAGCGTACGATCAAAGAACGAATGCACCATTACTTTACTAAGATGAATGATTTTAAGTATATTGACATATTAGATGACCTAGCTTATTCTTATAACAAATCCTTTCACAGAAATATAAAGACTAGCCCGCTTGAAATGTTAAAGACAAAACCCGAGGCTCCCTAAACCGTAAGGTCTGTAAAATTAAAGATAAATCCGGAATAAACGTACACGACTATGTAAGAGTGTCTAGATCTGATAACCGTTTCGGAAAAGGATATGAAGAGGGGTGGTCAAGAGAAGTTTTTAAGTAGATATCATCCGTGAATTTCCGCTTGAAGGGCTTAAATTATTATATCTCAGACTTAAATGGAGAACCCATAAAAGGAGGATTCTATAAACAAGAAATACAGAAAATACATTTTGATCCTGAGAGTAATGTATATAAAATAGAAAATATATTAGGTTTAAAATTTGAAGGTGAAAATAAACCGTATCTGGTGAAATGGGTGGGATACCCTGACAAGTTTAATTCATATATAAAAGCCAGTGAAATAAAGAAACATTAATCAGTTTTAGTAATCGTGAAGAGTGTAGATCACTTCTATTTAACTCTGCCATCTTCGGCATCGTTGGATCTACATCCTGATATTAAAGTCTCACATTTCACAACAGAGTTTATGAACCCTATTCAGCTTGAAAGGGGAATGTATGAAGTAGAGTTATGCGAGATGATATTAGACGCCAATATTGAGAATCTGCCTCAGAATCGTCACTGGGTAATGGGGTATACAGCTGCAGATTATGTAAAAACTATTTTAAAAATAACAAACACCAGTGAATTAAAAAATACGATGTATAAAGATAAAAAATATTTCTATGAAAATTCGTGATAAGACGGTGATATTACAGGTCAATAGCCAATATTTATAGTTATTAAAGCACACAATTTGCCGTGAGTAAGATATGTAAGGATTTAATATTTATTACTAATAATACCATAGGAGAGGACAGGGTTTTAATCACTTTAAGATTCACCAGCTGTGTAAACTTGAAAAACCCTGAAGTGTTTATCATTAACCGATCGGATTGGTTTAGACGATGTGTGTATGAGCGTGATGAGGTAATAGATCATTCTGCAGACTTTGCAGCTGTTCTAATTCGTCACTGTGAAACTAATGATGAGCGTGCAAAACAATATAATAGCCTATAAGGAAATATAATGAAACGGCCATCTCACTCAAATATGTATGAACACCTTCAGAGATGTAACAAGATCAGGGAATGGCTTACATTTACACAGATATACTTGAACATCAATATGTGGGCAATACTAAAGCCCCTTTATTAAGGGTGGTTCATTTTCCCAAAAAGGGCAAAGTTATAACTTTTCCAAATGTTCATTACTTAAATCTGAATCGATCACATTTTGGCTCTGTACGCGTGCATATAAAGGATAGAATGAATGGCTTACCCATTCACTAATGAAACACTGTTGTGTAAAGTTCATATTAGAAAGAAGCAGGCGCATTAGCAACAACATGATGGACTATTTTTTTAACAGAGTTGAAAATCTTTCCTATGCGATGTTAGAAAACCTTCAAGAAATATGGGGAGTGTAAGATTATATATACGTAATGTAATCAGTTATATTTATTCATTCATTAACTTACTCTCACAGTGTAAAGATAATATAAGAAAGAAGCTCCGATAATAATGTACGGTGGCAGGGTATTCGTAGGAACAAAATTCCAAAGGGATATGGACTAGGTGGATTTTTCGCTAAATTATGGAGAAGCGCCATGCCTCTATCTAGAAGAGGAGGCGAATATATTTTACGGGTGCGGGGAATTTTTTTTATCCGCTAAATTATGAGAAGACGCCACTGCCTCTACTTAGAAGAGAAGCGATTAAGTAACAAGACAAATAAGCTTTTTATAGAATGGCTGAACACTATGTAACAAAATTCAAGCAACAGAGTCTAAACCCTCGAGAATCCCTTTAAATAAAGACCGGCCACTTGCTAGATCGTATTTTGATTGAGAGCGGCCAAAATAGACGCAAGATGGGAACACATGTAATAACAGGTCGCAATAAGATTGTGCGAACAACAGCACAAAAGCTCCAAAGGTTAAAAAGACCTCTAAAAAGAAAAATGTATTTATGTATTGGCTCTTTAATTACTAACTGGCATCTTTTACATAAATATCATTGTCCTGTAGCTGTACTGTATATAAGAAAATACAATTGCAAAATCCAAACAGCTCTCCATAAATCAGCAGGCTTAATAATTCATTCAACATTGAACCGTACTAGACCAGATTCTTAAGCAAGGGTTTAACAGATCACTTTCCATAAATATAATTAGTGTAGGTCAGACAATTTCGATCAGTCATTAAACCCCATCACTCCAAATTAAGCCAACACCTTCATGATAGCCTTTACGAACTTAACAAATATTCCTGGCACTTCGATCAGAAATCTAGATCCAGTCCAATGTGTTTTATAATATTTAAAAACGAAATTGACGAAACCCTGATGATACAGCCCTCTTCAACGCAATGGACCACACATAGTGTAACACGGAGGGATCCAAATTCTGTATAAACTTGTTATTACCAGAATTTAAAGTATATTTCCAACGAAAAACTTCACTAGGAGCATAAGCTACAAATTATCCTTATAGAAGTTATATAGAAGAAATTATATTAATATTTTTCAGCAACTGATGATGATAAACAATCTCATCTCCAAATATGTGGGTTTTTAGTTTCAAAAACTGCTTACCAAGTTCGATAGAATTAAGCAGGTAATGAATTTTAATACAGTCGCTTAAAAATGGGGATATCTTCTCCCAACGACAAGACTTATCCATACATACAGTGTAGATACTAGAAGTTCCCTTAATTCAGAGTCAAATCTAAATTTGCTCTTAAAATAAAAAGTACCCTGCTGCTACTGCGGTATGTCCAGAAACCTTTTTCAAGTTGTTTAGAAGCCTATCTCTAACGGTCTAGAAAGGGAATTAATTACCACAGAGGACATGTGCGAAATTTTGAAAAATCTCTTTTTCTGCAGCGTCTGAAAAAATAAATAAATACCTATCAGGAGATTTGAAACCAAGCCATATTTATTTTTACTAAGGGATTAATAACGAAAGTAATCAATATCCCTAACCACTGTGAACGGTAATTTCTACCTCAAGAATAGTAATAATAGAAATTGTTATTAATGTCTGACCTACTCAGGGAGATATAAAAAGTCACCCTATAAATAATCTCCCCTTTTGGACTCCAAATAGAGGTACAGTCTGCACGTAAACGGGCAACCTTACGGTCGTGACTATGAAATTTTATACAATTGATCACAATCTCTATGTTCACGATCTTTTTACAACTTAATAGCTAATACTGTTTCATGCATCGATAGCGGAACAGGAATAGATCTTGAAGAATATGCTAAGAATAGTAATTTATATGCTTATGATCTTACAGCAGATCTTCAGCTTGTAACGTAAGTGATTTAAACATTTTAAGAAAGGGGACATTAGGGTTAAGTCTCTTCTTCGGAGGAAGTCTGCAATCACCCATCACCGTATTGGTTTATTTGGAACATCCTCAGCTCATTGAAATTGACAGAGCACGCAACGTGATTTTGAATTATTAAAGTTGAATGAAAAAGAAATAAAAACGGTGTTTAAAAACGAGCCACGATTTATAGGAGTCTTGGCTATTTGGCTATTAACGAAGTAGGATCTGTGAAACTGGAGAGGGATACTGGTTTTGTATTCAACACTTCACCTCGTCACATTACAACAGGAGGACATTGGATTTCTGTCTATAGAGAGAATAATGGCGCTTGTTTACACGATTGATTCTTTTGGATTTAAAAATTTATTTGAGTAACCTATATCATTTCATTTTTAAAATATAATAATATAAATTATATAAAAACTTTGTATCACCCTGTTAAACCATCATACTCTAATTTGTATGGAGTCTATTGTATTTATTTCATTATATGTTTCTTAAACAATGTATCTTTTAATGAACTTGTAAATATATTTTATACTAAAAATTTGCATGTCAATGACTATATAGTTTCTAGTTATGTAATAAATGACTTAAAGTGAAATCTTGATTTTATTAATCTTAAAAACTTATTTTCATATATATATATATATATTATATACTATATATATATATATATATTATATATAATATATATTATATATATATACTACTATATATATATATATATTATATACTATATATATATATATAACGAGTTAAATGTATATAACATGCAGAGAAGTTAAGTTTCAGGAAACATTCATGTTTATGACGTCACGAATTTAAAGGTTGCTATATGTGCCCTGGATTATTATATTTAGCTGTACACCGACCCTCATAGTATGAACAGTGTTTGTGATTCATTTAAAGGTGTAGTTATGGGCCTTATAACTTATATTCAAAGGTGTTGGTTTATTTTAAAAACATGGTATACATGTACTAATTATACGTCAGATTTTTCGACAAGACATCCTTACACACCTTGGGACCCATCCAAAATGCGTATTGTATGTGCATCTGATAACGTACATGGGCACCGTATACGAGCATCGGCCGCTGTGAAAGAAGGAACGAGACTACATACTTTGATATAACTTTAAGGTATAATTATATGATTCCTATGTTAGATGGCCATATAGAGAAAGCTATGGAAACGAATAATGTGTATAAAACATATATAGTCAACATGGAGCGATTTAAAATGAAGATTCCTCTCCCTATTCATCTAAAAATTTCATCTAAGATACGCACTTTAGCCGATAAAGATCTTGAATACACATAAAAGCAAAGGTTTGATCAAGTAATAATAATAAAACTATAAACAAATCGAATAAGATGAAAAATATTTTTACATTTACTTCCATTAGAGTATCCCTTATCACAATGTTACCAATATCTATTTTATGTAACTGTATATTTTTAAAGTATGGTAAATATATAATAAAAAATATTTTTAGTAAAAAACTTTTTTCCATTTCCTCTGCATAAAGAATAGTTAATTATATATATATTATATATATTATATTATTATATATATATATATTATTATTATATACCTATAATATATATATATATATATATATATATATATTCTAATGCTTAATAAACAAGGAAGTTTTTTTTTTACAAAATGTGTGTTCACATAGGACTTGAAGCAGCAAAGCCGTACAGTAACTGAATAAAGCAGTAAGGGACATACCGCATAGCCGGGATGAGGGGAGGGCCCCTCTGGGGTCTTGCGCTACTGCCTTTTTGAGTTATACCCTTAGGGTCGATGAAAAACATGTTTTTTATTAAAAAAAACAATAGTGAATCAGGGTTTTCTATAAATAAAATTAAAAATGTTTAAGTATAATGTTTAAGTCATAGTTTAGAAAACGGGTTATTTGAAAAGAAAATAAGAAAATGGTGTAATCACTTTATTTAAAGTTTACATTAACGTCTCAATTAAAAAAAAGCCTTTGCACAATAATATAGCGCCTGCGGGAGCACGCGTCGGTTTCTAGCCGGGTCGCGTCTTCAGACGCGCACACCTTCGCGTTCGCGTTGGCCTTCAAGTGACCCGTTGGAGAACTGAATCCGTCTTCCTCGACTACACACTCTGTGATTTTTCTTATGACTCTAGCACAAGCACCGGCTCGACCTCCGGCTCTAGCACCGGTGCCTACAATGACTCAGCTGCCCCAGTATATGGGAATTCTTCCTTCTCCATCTGCTAATACTCCCCTCCGTCTTTTTCTGTTATCTAATCCATGTTTTGTTTTTCTTTTTCAGTTGGGACCCTCTCCAGGGGGTCCTCGGGCTCATTTGAGAGTTCTGAAACTATTATTCATGTTCTACATAGTTGAAAACCTATATAAGGACCCAAATATTAGGGTGTTAAGTACATGCTTACTAACGTTGTACCGCACCGCGCCATACCGACTCATTTAAGTTGGCACTTAACTTAACCTTAGGACTATTTCCTCATGCCTGTTCAATGCACTCATCAAATTTCATATATCTCTGACCATTTTCATGCTTTGCAGCACAGCTCCATCACATATTAGGCGTAGCGACTCAAAAACTCAGGACATTGAGGGTAACACCACCCTCACTCAGTCAGGGTGACAAGATTGAGAGCTGTACAATGTCTCTAACTTTACTCAAAAGGTGGGAAGCATTAAAAAGGGTGGGGCCTAAGGGGGTTTCACACCCTGAAAGTGGGATCCACCCTCAAAATTTGGGGACATAGACCCAATATTCGGATTCAGCGGGAACAAAATATTAATACTGCAGGATGTAAAGTTATTACCACACATGAGAAAAAAAACAATAATAGTATATATATATATATTATTATATGTATATTATAACTTATATATATTTATATTATATATATTATAATAAGTAATATATATTAATATATATCATATATTATATATTATATAATATTATATATATATATATATATAATATATATAATATTATATATATTATATAATATATATATATATATATAACCTCATAATAAATTAAAAGTAAAGGACGTGTGTGTGTTATGTAGTGAAGTAAAAACGGTGAAACTTCGACTTCGGGAAAAAATGACCATTTGAGATAACAGAAATATTAGATATTTGAAAAGGTGACTTATATGCTTCTGTGCCCCAATAGGTTAAGCGTTCCACTGTTGGGCAAAGTGACCCTGGATCGACTCTAGAGGCGCCTGTGTAAAATTTTAAATATATAAAAATATTAATTTAAATAAATTTAATATGTTAAATACGGAGAGCGCGAGAGAGCAGTTCGTGACGTCATCAATTGAGTTCGAAAAGTATATATAATTTCAAGTTGTTGGTCATGATGGTCGGGCAGTGGTGCGTGTAGGTGTATGTGTTCGAGTATTCGATGCGGTGCGAGCAGACAATGAGCTACCGGGCGTGGTTCGGTGAGGTCCCACTCACTGGGACCTCAGGGACTCACCCAATCACAACGGCGACCACGATAATCGATCCGTAGACGCTCATAACATATAGTTTGACACCATACATGACCCATAAAGCTAGAAAAAGGCTAGTTTGCCAAAAAAAAAGGCTAGATTAAAATGGGTAGGGATAGCCTAATATGACGTCATAGGCTAAAAAGGCTAGAAAATGGCTAGGGTACCAGAAAATGCTAAATAAAACATAAGGAAATAGAAAAGTAGATTAAAAAGGCAAAAAAGGCTAAGGTTGCCAGATTTGGACCGAAAAGTAGCTAAATCTGGCACCCGCCCATTTGTGATTCCTACTATTGTGCAGCAGCAATAAAGAAAAGTTTTAGAGGTGTTCAATCTAACGAAAATATGCAGCGACATTGTTTTTCACATTCTTGGGAAGTACACAACACATTATAAACTTTATTGGCCTGGTGAAAACAACTCGATACTATTTTAGGTTACCAAGGCGGACAGCTATTTTAACAGAAAAATATGAAGATTTTCCTAGAGATAAGATGTGTGAAATTAACACGATTGTGCGAAACAAGGTGGATGGAACGTTGGCGATGGATAATTGTTAATTAAAGCTTATGAAGAGCTTGGGATTATCAAGATGTACTTTCTTCAAACACGTCAAATCTTTTGAAATCTGGAATCACTTGTGAATTTGTTATAAGTTTAATCATTGCTACAGATTTGTTCTCCTTCACTCTTCCATTGTAGTCCCCATCATTAGAGACAGCAACTGCTCTTAGTGATATTAAAAATATAATGCTCATTTTGGAAGATTTTCGCTCAAATATCGATGAAAATATTTTAAGTATTTTGAAAGTTGCAACAGAACTACTTCTTCCTGTTCATGAAGAAATGAGAATACCACGTGGCAGAATCAATATAAATTGAAAAGACATAAAGCAATTGCAATTCCTTTTCTTGATGATTTTTCAAACCAGTTAGAGATCAAGAGCGTGAGCCGTAGATCCATACTTTTCAATATCAGTAGTCATTACATCGAAATCTATTAAAGATTTTAAGGATTTTGTAAATAAAATTGATCTATACAGTCGCATTTAGATTGTTAAAAGTTTTAGCATCTATCTCACTCCTACGTTGTCATTTGTTTGGCATGAACATCATTGACAACAGCGGGATGGGGCATTATGAAATCTTTTATATTCCTCAAGGGAGGGATGGTGTCCAGAACGAAGACGGGGCAGCATTACTCTGGTTTGACGGTCTAAAGATTGTTCTGTTTTGTGGGTAATTCAGAGATCGTTCTTTGTGTTGAGCGAGTGTGGATGTGTTAGATAATAAGCGTGTCTCTGGGCGGGGGTGGTGTGGTGGTGGGGAGGTGTGTTGAGCGAGTGTGGATGTGTTAGATAATAAGCGTGTCTCTGGGCGGGGGTGGTGTGGTGGTGGGGAGGCGTGTTGTATATGTTAGGAGAGTAAACGACTGGTGTAATATTTTTCATTCTTGGTGCAGGGGGTTGTCTATTAAAAGTGTTCTGCTGTTAAATTGAAAGCCTATCACGTCGAGATGAGCCTCTATTGGAAGAATATTTGTTTCGGTCTGCAGGTGATGGATGGTAATAGAAGATAGACAGCCTATTATTATTCTAAAAGCTTTGTTTTGAACAACCTCTAGTGTTTGGATGTTTGACTTTGATATTGCGGGAACCCAGGTGGGAAGTGAATAGTTTAAGATGGAACGGAGATATTGTCTGTAAGCTATTGTGATGAGCTCATCATGTTGGCCAAAAATTTGTTCCGGTCGCGATTTCACCGCATTCAGTTTATGTGTGGCTCCAAATTTAATGTTGTTTATGTGGAGGGTGAATGACATGTGTGTATCGAATGTCAAGCCAAGGAAGGTGCGATGCTTATAAAGAGAGAGAGAGACTATTGTTAGAGAGGAAAACTGTTGGATGGATATTTGCTCTGTCAGGTGTAAGTAAGGTGACAGAGGGTTTTTGGGGTGAGGCTGTCCTTCTGTTTGTTGGCAAACATTGATCCAATTGGTTATACTATCTCGCAGTGATAGTTCTGCCTTGCTGTATTTATGAAGAGCTTTGAATTGTGATTGTGGAGGTCGAATTGTTTGTGTAACTATTTCTACTAGAAGGGAGACGTGAGTTGTGGATAGATCGTAAATGAAAGACTCTTACAAGAATTGTTGAATAAGATTGACGCCCTGTTGGACCCAATTAATAACTAGTATTGTACCAGAGGTGTCTCGGCCCTTCTAATGACACAAGCTGTAACGGCCGTATACGATAATTTTATTATTTTCTTCCCATGGGGACGTTTTATTTCCGTATTAATTACTTTGTGTATATATATATAATATATATATATATATATACTATATACTATTATATATATGTACTATATACTTATATATATTATTATATATAATATATATATCATATATTATCAATATTATGGCATGGGGTTATGAAAGAATAGAGATGGGGGTGGCAGAAAATAGTGTTAGAATGATAGAGAAATGGAGTGAGTGCGAGGTGCCCTACCTAATTATATGCAGATGATTTGGTTTTGTGTGGTGAATCTGAAAGAGAGTTTGGAAGGATGGTAGAGAGATTTGGCAAAGGGTGTGAGTAAAAGGGGGTTTTTGAAAGTAATTGATAAGAGTACACAACATATGGTTGGAGTGAGGACAGTCCTCGGTTGTGAAGTTCATGTTAGATGGTGAGCAGCTGAAACAGTATCCGAGATTAAATATTTAGGATATATGTTGGATTGAAAAGGGAGTCGGATGATGCAAAGTGTAGTGAATGATGTGCTGGTAGGAAGGTGGCTGGTAGCAATTTAAAATCGTTGGTGATTAAAGGGACTTTAAGCTTTGAGTAGCGCTAGGGTCTTACATGAGGGTATGTTGTTACCTGTTTAATGTATGTTAGTGAGACTATGGTCTGGAATAAAGAGATATAGATCTAAAAGTTCAATTAGTGTTCAGATGACAATTTTAGGGGTGTTTAGGTGTGAAAAGAATTGATAAATGAGAATGAACCCATTTAGAGGAATTGTGTTGATGTGAAGAAAGGGTTAAATGAGAGAATATGATTAGTACGTTGAAATAAGCGTGGTCATGTTGGAAAGGAATGAATGACAGTTGGTTGGTTTAGCGGATGTATAGTAGTGATGAGTGTGCTGGAATTCGACCGGCTGGTAGACCGAAGGAAAGTGGATTGATGTTAGTAAACGAATGTCTGAAGGAGAGACATGTGAGTTTGGCAGAGGCGGAATAAAGGTTTGCATAATAGGAGTGAATGGCCGGGTTTTAGTGAGGGGGTTATGGTTGTGGCCACCGGGGCCAAGGAATGAAAACCCTACACTTGACTATATGCCATAGTTATTGTTCGTCGCGGTACCCATAAAGCTCTCAAGGTAGATTTGTCTGACTGCGTACGACCTTACTCACTAAAATAGGTATTTAGAGAGGCGGTAAGGCCTGGGGGCTTTCCTTTCCGATTGTGTCCATATTTTTAACTACCTTCTCTTTTTTCGTTGCTGTACGCCAAATTACCCGTCCTGGGAAAAAAAAAGGAAGATTATGATGGATAATGATGATATCTGTATATATATATATTAATATATATATTATAATATTATATATATATATATAGGATATATATATATATATTATATATATAATATATATATATATATATTATTTAGTAAATAAATATAACTATATATATATAATTATTTATTATATATTAATATATATTATATTATATATTTATATATATATATATATATATACTTTATATTATATATATTATTTATGTATATATATATATATAAATATAATAATAATATAAATACTATAATATATATATATTATATTATATTAATATATATATATAATATTATATATAACTAATAATATATATATATAATATATATTTACTATATATATAATAGTAATATTAATTATAATAATATATTATATAATATATATATAATAATATACTAAGTAATTAATATATATTATTATATATATATAATATTAATTAATAATTTATTTATACCTGTATAATAATATAATTATATATAATAATATTATTAATATTAATAATTATAATATAATATTATATAATATATATTATAATTAATAATTAATTATAATATAATTATCATTATATATATAAATATATATATATAAATATAAAGAATATATATTTATATGATATAATAATAATTATTGTTATTACTCATAATAATTAATAATATATAGAAATTGATTTACACGTTTGTAGATATTTACTATATATAATATTAATATATATTAATATAATTATATATTATAATATATAATATTAATTAATATATAATAATAATATAATATAATATTATATATATAATAATAATTTATATATTATATAATATCAATATTATATATTATATAATAATATAACCACACAAAAGACCCCCAGCACCAAGAACAAGCAAAAACATCTGCATCATCAAACCCACAAAACCCTTCATACTCCACTACAACATTTATAGCTGACACTGCAATAACGACATCCAGACTGCGCACAACGTTCTTCTAAACGACACACTTAAATAATGCATACCTGCCACTCCTCTTAATACAAAATAGCTACTCACATTTGCCGCACAACGAATCACAAATATAAGCCTCCTAGCTTATATTCACCAAAAATAATAACTTACAGAACAATTCCTAAGACTGCCAAACCATGCTACAATGCTGCTACTATCCAACCAGTTGTCTGCAAATACATAAAAAAACCTGCAGAGAGCACAGTTCCCTCGAACTAGCTACACATACACGTAAACTACACGTCTTAAGCACAACTTCGATATAGCCCACTATATCGCTAACCTGTCTTTCCTATTCAATCACCTTTATTACAGCATGGTCGTTATTCAAATACTTTATATATATATATGATAGGTATATATATATATATATATATCTCTTTATAGAATAAAAGTACAGTAGTAAATAAATCATTCTTAGGTCCACAGGATACATGAAACTGTACTAACTTATTTGGAGATTCTCTTCATACATATAATATCCGTCAGTGTGTGAAAGAAAACCTCTAAAACAAGGCAAGGACCAGCTTCTCGATAATAATAAAACAATTGTATTTTATATATTTCTATTGTTTTTATAGGTAAAATAGTAGATGAGTGATAACGGTAATATTAATAACAGTACTTCAATAGTAAATATAAAATATAGTAATCACGTTTTTAAAACCCTTTCTGTAGATAAATAATTATAACGACTAGGGGTCACTCATTACAAAGTTTTTCAATCTGTTCAACCTTGTAAATTGCTCCAAGTCAGAACCCGTAAAAACAACAAACCACACTCTCTCTCTCTCACACTCACACACTCTCACACTGTGGTGTCAAAAACCAAACCATCTCACCAAAAGTTCGGGCAAACATAGACATGTAGGCTCTGCTCTATGTATTCTGAGGCAACGAGGTTTCTGAAGGTTATAGATAATTATTTTATTGGATCTGTCTGATTCCACTGTCCTCTCTATCTTCACTCTTCCAATAAATTGAAACACAATTTCCACTGAATTATGTTGAAAAAATTTACTTCAAAATTCTTTTAATTTCAGAACTATTTACTAATTCTTTGATTCCCTTATAAATTTTTTTTTTTTTCTCTCAGTGATGTTGCAATAGCTACTTTACCTAAAAATGTACTTAAATAATTATTAAAAATAAATCAAATTATGGAACAGTATTCAAAAAAAAAATTAAAAAAAAATTTAAAATATGGGCAATCCAGAAATTAATTACAATAAAAGCTTTTATATATACATTTGCGAAAAACTCTCCCAAATTTCATAGGAATTGGTTACGAATATGCTACAAGTTTTCGTCTTACGTCATCTTTTCCTAGAAACCAGAACACAACCTACAAGTTTAAATATTTATGTTTATGGGAATTAGTCTACCAGATGCTTGTTGGTTCCTCTTGTGCCTTACCAATTTTCACAGATATGCTATTCTGGTTACCAAAATAATATACAAGTGATAAGTGAAAAAAAGTGTTACCAAACTGCATAGGAACTTAGGACGCATAGTCGTTGCTGTTCCAAGGTTGCCGTTTAGCCTGTGGGCTTAGTCAGATCACAGAATAATAGTCCGGAAATGTGTAACTGACTATCAGCCCCAAGTTTGTTATAGTTGGGGAGACTTTAATTATTCGGCCAACCAATATGCCGACCAGGAGGCGATCTTCTGCTGACTCAGAGTGGTGCGAGCAGCAGAGCTCGAAAAGTCACGAAGCTAGGTCTCGGCCAGAATGAGGGAGGAGAGACGAGGCTTATGAAGAAGGAACCTGGTGAAAGACGTGCGGTAGATGAGATAGAAAAAGGTGAAGAGGGGAGTACAAGAATGAAAGGTTGTAAGAGAAGCAGGACGAAACCACATGAATTAATATAATAGTCGATAAATCCTGAGGTTCAGGATGGTGATTGAGACCTTTATGAAGCTGGACTTGAGACGTTCAATAGAGACGACTCAGTGCTTCTGAGACGTTGGCATGATGAAGACTTCTCTTTCCTAAGTACTACTTAAGACTTGACGTCATACTAAGCAGTTTGAAGAGAAGTTTGTGGGAGTCATACCTTACCAAAGACGGGATTACATGTGAAGAAGGTTTGGGCTCTCTGTCCGTTTGATGTTGGGGAATCTGCTGGTCTCAATGATACAGCATAGCCTTCTCAACCGAGTGATGTTAAGAAATTACGAAAAAGCTGGGAGTAACAAGCTTAAGAGAATTTCTCTCTGGAAGACGCTGTGGAACAGATAGACCAGTTCCCGCGTCCAGTTTGCACTGAAAGACTTCATTCTATGCAAATCAACAATGAAGAACTCAGATCCCAGGGTTCTCATTGCTCAGTGATTAGCTGTCCAGAGACGCCTTGAGTTGTAGCTGGTTTTTTCATTGTATATGACACATTGCAGAAATACTCTCAACCTTTGGTGCGAATCCTCTCGGAGCAAGGAGATGTCCCCTCCACCAAGGATCAGATTCACATTAAATACCTTGATCAGAAGTCACTGACAGCCGATACTCGACGTTCGTGCACAGTTAGTCATAAAATGCTTTGGACTTCCGTTGTGAGCAGAAAAGGAATCCGCTTCCTATCCAGCTTGTGAAACGGTCGATACATGAGAGAATGTACTTGTGAAATGGTTGATACATGAGAGAATGTATTGATGACCGTCAGAAGGAGGGAGAGGGTCGACAATGTTGATATGTACTTTCTCAAAAAAACACTCTCCAACTGGCAAAAGATTACCTTTAGGCGCTCTGGTGTACCTCTGCACCTTGGAACGCTGGCAAGGATGGCATACGTGATTCCACTTTTTTATCAGTATTAACGCTGAAAAAAAGGTAAGAATGGACGAGGATTACCTGTAGACATGTCGCAGAGGAGCTTCTTCTAGATTGCAAGGAGAGAAGTGCACTAGAGATGAAGAGAAGAATCCTGCGGAAGAGATGAGCCTTCGGATGCCTGACTGAGCGGTAGCCATGTCTTCATAATTAATGTTAGGGAAAGAGGAAGCAGAGGTAATCTCGATGCGTGAGAGTGCATCAACTGTAAGATTCTCTGTTCATATAATGTGGCGAATGTCCGTGATGAATTGCAAGACATACTCCAAACGACGAGTTTCACTGGCCGAGTGTCGTTCATTTCGGGATGCAGTTTCCGCTTAAGAAAGCTAGGAGTTCCCTCGCACCATCCAGGTGTTGTTGCAGGACACCACCGACGGCAAAATCGGAGGTATCATCCTGGAGGTGAGTCGTGGTGGAGTCTTGAGGGGCGGTGGCAGTGCGGCTTTCTTCTTTCCACTCTCCCTTGGTGGAGATTCCCCTTTCCTTCTGGCGAAGAAACTCGGTGAGCGGGAGGAGGAGAGCAGCTGCAAAGGGTAAGAAGCGATGGTAAAAGTTTATCATCCCTAGAACTGCCGAAGATGCTTCTGGGTGTCCGGCAGAGCAAAAGCACGAATGGTAGCCACACGATCTTGCAGAGGACTTGCGCCCTCAGAAGAGACGGTGTGACCAAGAAAGGTGAGAGAGGGTACACCTAAAAGACACTTCTCCGGATTAATACGAATACTATATTCGTCCAATTTGGAAAAGACGGCGCGCAGGTGTTTCCGATGTTCCTCAGTTGTGCTAGCAATGAGGAGGTCATCGAGGTATTCCCAACAAAAAGGTAAGCCTCGTATCACAGTGTCAATAAATCTTTGAAAGGTTTGTGCTGCGTTCCTGGGTCCAAATTCAGTTTAAGGAGCTCAAACAGACCAAATGGATTGATTACAACAGTCTTAGGAACATCCTCGGATGCCACTGAAATCTGGTGGTAGGCTCTCAGCAAGTCTAACTTGGGGAAGACAGTAGCACCGTTGAGGTGAGAGGTGAAGGACTAGATATGAGAACAGGATAGCGGTCACGAGTGGTGATTGCATTGAGGGCCCAAAGGTCCTCACAGGGCGTTAAATCACCTAGGTGAATTTAGGGACGAGATGAACAGGTGAAGCCCAACTGCTCTCAGAAAGTCGGACTATCCCCAACTCAAGCATATTCTCAAATTCGGTTTCGCTGCCTTGAGCTTCTCCGGAGCAAGACGGCGTGAGCGAGTGAAGGTGGGAGCACTTGTGGTCTGAATGTGGTGGAGAATCAAATGCTTGGGTGGGGTGGTCGAAGAGCAAGTGTGAAGAAGAGAAGGATAGTCTTTCTGCAGAAGAGAAAAGAAGGAAAAAGAAGAAGCGGTTGAAGGAGCAACAACGGAAGTGTTCAATAACGCAGAAGGAATTAGAGAGCCCTTAAAGGAAAAGGTGGTGGTCCCGCCCACTAATTGTTTTGCTTTTGAGATCCACCAGGAGGTGGAAATGTGTGAGGAAGTTGGCTCTGAGAATGGTTTGTGTCACGTCAGTGACGAGTAAATCCTATCTGAAGACTCTCCTGAAGGAGAGATCAAGAGTGCAGCAGCACTCACCAAAAATGGCTATAGAGGAGCCATTGGCCGCGTGAAGCTTGAGATGTGGCAAGGCTGCGGTTGCGGCGAGTGTGTCTCTTGAGAGACAGGGGACTTCTGCACCGGTTTCAACTAGATAATATCGCTTAGTGGAGGCTTCCTACACTTTAAGCATGCGGTGCTGCTATGTTGGGCCAGTATTCTCAGCCGCCTCTAATAACTGGCAGACTGGACGTTTCCCTGAAAAATACAAGGAGGAGTTCACTTCTGGGCTTGCACACCAAAGATCCGGTGGTAGAATCACACACCGGTATTGTCGTTCCTCCTGGAGGAGGAAGATCTCCCGCGGGACGAGGAAGCTTCCTGTTGATTGAAGAGCGAGACTGTGGAGTGGGAGAGAGAAAACGGTTAGTGAAACGCCGAAACTCAGTTGTGAGGTCAGCTATGCTGCTCTCCATACAGGTCAATCTTTCCCCTGTAGAAGGAGGTTGAGGAGAAGTAGCTCTTGAAGAAGGAGGAAAAGAGTGTATATTAGGCGTATGTGGCTGGACGGAAACCAAAGACCTTGAAGGGGAGCAGGGCAAAGTGGAGACAAGACGCCGACAGGCGGGGGCAGCGGACGGCAGAAGAGGTGGGCCGAAAAGGTAACCGCCGGAGCAGAAAGAGCACCACCAAGGGAGATAGCGAGGGTAACCAGCAGTCGCAGTCGGGGGGCGTGGCCGCAAGGACACTCTCCGCAAGAGCGGCCAAGCGGTGCCGCAGGGAGGGGGACAGCGAAAAAAAGACAACCAGCGGGAGGTGGGTATGTGGAGTGAAGGAGGAGAGGGGAAAAGCAGCTCGAACGAAGAAGAGACGCGCGGGCAAGGCGGCCAGGAAGGGCGGGAACGGTGGTCGAGTGCGTGCTGAAAAGAGGGCGGCGCCGGCAGAACCATGGTGGCGGCCGGGAAATGAGGAAGAAACTGAGGAGTAGAAACGAAACGACCAACGAACGGGCGCACCTACTAAAAGCGCTACCACGCCAAGGGGAGGGCGGGATGGGAGGCAAAGAAATTAGAAAAAATGGGAAGAATTTATAAGAATTAGAAGAGAGAAGAATAATAAGAAGAAGAAGTAAAATATTGAAGTAAGAGAATATAAGAGAAGAAGAAGAAGAAATTAAGAAAGAATAGTGAGAATGAATGTGCGGGCCGGCTTCGGAGGGTGATGGCGCAGAGGCCTGGGGCCAACGATCGGAAGTAGAGAGTGGGCGGGTGGCCGAGTGGGAGGGGCAACAGCGCGAAAGAAGATAAATGCAAGTCTGAAGGCATTCCAGCCCACGGCCCAGCCACAAAAACTGGGTGCCGAGGCTCGCGGCAGGACAGATGCAATACGGTCAGCGAAAAGGTTTAAGATAAGTTCGAACAGGTGCCGGTGCATGACCCAGTCTACCGCAGTACTAACACGAAGAATTAAGACGACAGATGGATATGTAGTTGGAAGACCATCTGCTCGATGAGGTTACGTACTGCTTGAGATGCTGCTTGCTGCCTGACGATAACGCACGGCAATTTAGATCCGCTGAGGCAATATTTTGCCCTGGGCGCGGTGCGTCAGCGCTCGTCTCTGCCCTCAAGCACGAAGACGTCCAATATACAATGAGATCTAGTTTGTCGAAGCCCAATAGAGTTTTCGGGCCGCGTTGCACACGCTCATCCGCTAAGGCACAGATGTGACTGCACCTAACTCTGATTGACCGTTAGGATGCACCCTCGAGCAGCCACTTAGATTGCTGGACCAAGACAAAACAGAATTCAAAGTGATATACTGATGGTGGCGTGTAGTAAGGTAAATCATATACACAGTTCTGCCTGTAATGCAAGCAGTCAGCCAGGCTAGATCTAGTCCATCGCTCTCACTCCTTCTACGTCGACCACTCCAATACAATGGTTTGTTTGGAATTATGTAGTAGTGTCGTGCATGGCTAGTAATAAGCTACTGTTACTGACTTTTCAGCTTTGAGTAAGTAGATACTATTGTTGCCTGGGGCGGTGCTGGCGTTCGTCTCTCCCTCTTACCAGACTCCAATTAACATAATGGCTGTGTTGGGAAATAAGAAGTTTTCGGCCGGTTCCAGCTCTATAGATATATGACTTAAGACTGGCAAGTGCCTAGCTGTGACACGTTGTAGCCCCAGCTTCGTCCCTCCGCCATAAAGAGGGTGTACCGAACACAAGGCTGTGTTGAGCAGTCAACGTCATCTTCTTGGTATTCCTTTCTGCGTCAGCGTTACTTAAGGGCTGGCGAGTCGGAACGCGCAGTGAAAAGAGTAAAGTAAGCGAGGAACCGAACATCCAGACTCTAGCGTCCAACAGGCCCACAACGTAAATAAACTAACATAGGTCCAGAGTATGAAAAGTATAGAAGCTAAGCACAATGAATAAATGAGGTCTTGTTGAGGCTGGCCGATTCCGTTTGCATGAGCCATAGACAGTAGCAGAAAATGGAAAAAGCAAAAAGACAACGACTCGAAAAAACACAGGAGATAATACGTAGTGTCTCCGTCGCTAAAAAAAATAAATAATGAACCAAGTCGGCCTGCTGACGATAAGTGCAGCGGAAGCAGGAAGGCTGGAGAGCAGATCGGTAGTCACTCGCCTCGTCAGCGTAACACTCTAACCGGCCCGGCACCTCGACACAGGATGGGTTTGGGGGTTTGCGCAATGGTCAGATAGTTCGGCGCTGAAGTCCATGGCTAAAGGCAGAGCAGTGCTGAGTCGTGGCTTTCACGCGCTTTACAAGGATTATGCACAAATTTGTTGCCGGTGGGCGTGTCACATGCGCGTCCAAGATCTTGCTTGCGCCATCTACCGAGAGAGGCATCGCGAGATAAAGCGAACTGCGCCGTGATTGCGAAGAAAGGAAACTAGAGTGTGATCGAGTGGCCGCCGGATCGACGCGAGCGGCTCGGGGCAGCCAGAGGGTGGGGCTAAAGCCTACTGTCTCGCCTGGTGGCGGAGGTGCCAGAAGCAAGAAGGCTGCGAAAGAGAGGTTCCGAAAGGGAGCGACGCACCCTCACGGCAACTACGCCAGCACAGTTCGCCAATCGGATGGTGTCCGAAGAGTCGTGTGAGCGAGGCAGATAGGAACAGGGAGTTGAGTAACGCCAGTCGCCCTGACCGTGCTAGAGGTCCGAGCAAGCAGGAAGGCCGGCATATCATCCCGCTTCTCCAAATACACTTCATGACCCCGAACCCATGCCGCGCAATTAACCAAGACAATCGGTTTGATTGGGGACCACCTGTCTACGATAAGGGAGGGTAGTCGTGGCGCTGCCAAGTAACATGCTCTGGCACTAGCGTGCTGCTCGTCCAAGCAGGTTTATTAGTAGAACATTAGCTAGTCGCGGGGCGGTACATGTAAGCGGTCACGGTCTCAAGTCCGCGTTGTAGTTGGAAACCCGGAGAACATCCAAAAGAATATATGACATGGCGCTGTTAGGAAATAGAAGTTTCGGCCAATGGATGGTAGCCCGAGAACTCTTGACGGTACAAAGATTAGCGTGCTACTAGTGCCGGATTCGCTAAGGCGCGTGTAAGCCGGTTAATTTGACAATCGTTGTCCTTTATCTAGCACGGATCTGGGCAGGAGGTACCTAAGAACTAATGCGCCGGGCGAGAAGACCAGCTAAGAAACCGGGCAAGTCGGAAACACACTCCCGCTCCGTGCGAAACCGCGACCCCCACTAACCTCTAGGTGATGGCTAGAACGCGTGAGAATAGTAAAGAGAGTGTCAGCACGGCTTACATCGCTTGCTTGAGGGCCTGCAAACAGATACCGTTAAGGGCATGGGTGCGGGTCAGAAACAAATTGAACAAGGCACAGAGACAACAATTGCAAGGCAAGATCTGTGATCGTGTAGTGGCTCCCCAAATATATACAGCGGTCAGAAATCATGCCAGACTGCCAGCAGCAGCACACGCAGACCAGCAGATTCATAAAGAGCTCCCATCCACGCGCACACCAGTACCATACAACTCCGAAGGAACCTATCCAATATAAACGAAAGGCCGAATTTGTTTGGGAAATGTAGTAGGTCGTGCGCTAGGACAAAGCATCCATTGACTGCATGTTAGCTGCCTGTGGTATATCAGGCTTTTAGTAGTGACACGTTAAAGTGCTGGTGCGGGTTGCGCAAATGCACAGACCTCGATCGGTCATACCAGCCGATCTACCGAACGTGGCCAATAAACGAACAATTAGGCTGTCAGGATGCCAGTAGAGTTCGGCCGGCATATGCCGTCTCATCCCGCCAGCAGAAGTTGCTGGCTATACTATGGTCTGGATTTAACTGCAGATATACAGGGTAGTAAGAGGGTTTTTGTCCATCGCGGGAATTTGATAGTATGCTAGTGCTGCTCTATTGCCAGCGCAGCTATAGATTGCTGTTATTCCTCTGATTCTCATCACTTCGGCTTCGATGCTTAGTGCGCTAAAGTACGTTATTATTCAACGCAGGTAATTATACCTCAAGGATATGTCCTTCATGGATCCCTTAACTAAAGATGCGGCAAAGCTCTAGTAAAGGGGGAGGTAGGGAAATTGGGCAATCCTGGACCGAGATCGTTGATTACTATGCGCGAATGTTGATGTAAACGCAATATATGGAACCGAATGGAGAATGAATGAAGTAAGAACAGTCGCTGAAGGCAAAGTAATCTGAGATTAACGCTAACGACAAGTGACGGTAGAAATCAGGATCATTCACAAGAGAGTCTCACTCACCGGAGATGGGGTATGTCGTTCCTCCCTATTAAACAGTTGCTACGTAGGTGAACCGGTACCACGGCGATCGACAGCGAGAGCCAGGAACCAAACCCGATCGTGAGTCCTCACGCGCCTCCTCACACCGAACCCTATCAGTTACTAACTCTGGTTGTTGGAAAAAATCAGGATTAAAAGACCTACTGCTCCGCTGCACTCCCGAAACCGATCCGTGAGAAGCTTGGTGCGCTGCACGAAAAAATGCAAGCGCAAAAGAACCTTCCCATCACAAGTACAGTGCCGTGACCTGGACCAGTCGCCTGCTAAGCAAGCATGCTAATTAGCAGCAGCAAGAGGACAAAGTACTAGTCGATCGCTATACCTATACCTTCTAAACCGAAACTCACTAAATTATAACAATATGGTTATTTAGTTTAGGAATGAAATTGTTATGAAGTTCGTTGCGCTTAGTACTGCTCTGCTGCTATATGATCAGGCTTAGTAGTGACAATTTTTGAGCCTGGGCGGTGGACGCTGATGTCGTGTAGCTCTCCCTCTACTTCAGAAACTTCCAAATAACAATGGCAAGTATGTTATGGAAAATGAAGGAAGTTTACGGCCGGTGTCCAGCTACTGTCGCTACTCTTGTGCTAGGTTTAAATTTAGCTGTTATTTGCGCATATTCACCAGAGATCACCGACCTCTTTCTATTCTTATTCGCCCCCCGGTTGAGACTTTCTTTTCCCGAAGTATCCATCAGTATGGTTAATGCAGCTGGTACGAAGGCGGCTATCTTCCCTTTCCTCTTCCTTTTGCCTCTTAACTGAAAAACGGAGAAAATATGGGATAAAACAAATAAACAACTCGTGGTAGGGGATCACTAGGCTCGTGGGTCGACGAAGACCGTTGCAATATGCGGAATTAACCCGTCTTGCAAGTGACTTCAATGTCGACAGGTCGAACGCACATTGCGCCTCTCCACCTTGAGAGGAATGCGTGTTTGGGGCACGGAGTAAGGACTTTCCAAGACGCTATTTTTTAGCAGTGGTCGAATCGGCTTCGGTCTTGGGGTTCTTACCACCACCTCATTCAGCGAGTTTTTTCTTTATTTTGGACGTTATCTCTTTTTTTTAGTTGCACTAAGAGTAACGCTCATAAGTTGCCGGAAAGAAAAACTCAAAAATCGCATTCTTTTCCCGGAGAGGCACTCCTGGGCAAGTGTCGGTTTTTACTACAAGACCTCTGTTTCGGGCGTGTGTAGGGCGTTAAGGAACCTGGTTAGGAGCGACACTTCCAATTTGGCAAAGCCATAAGAGTGCACAAATGTCTCGCCAGGGGATGTTTCGTCACGATAGCGTTCCGTCTCATTGTCATTCTCTCGAATCACTCACGTTAAGAGACTAAGTACCCTGGACGTATTATAGGCGTTGAGGCTTGGCGAAAGAAGCGTAGATCGTTGGGCCGGTGGTGAGGATCCCCGGTGTGGGCGTATTTAGTGCTGGTGAAACTTGATCGACTCCGCGCGAAACGACTAGCGCGGAGGTCTATGAGGTCGTTTCCCAGAATATGCTATTTATTGCTCCCCGCCTCACCTCGGTGATATTTACTGGGTGGCACGTGAATGAGCGCTATTGGTGGCAAGAAGCTCAACTAGGACCACACCTCATCGCCGTTTTTGTCGCTGCGGCGTTGAGGATAGTTGCCGGGGTCGCATACTAGTTGAGTGGAAGGCTAACCAATGTGTCTCCTTCTCGTGGCGGAATGTCAATAAAGGATGACGGGATTGTTCGACATGGAGTACGGAAGCCCCTAGCTTAACGCAGAGGAAGAAACCCCCTATATATAAAACTCCCGCCGTGGGGATGTTTTACAAAATTGGTTTCCGAGCCTGCGGCTTAAGCGGTCCTTCTCCAAACGTAATAATCCCGAACTCCTGCGCTTTATCACCCAGATATTATTATCCCTTAAATTTTTTCTGACGTTCTCGATGATCGCCTGGCATTGCTGTCAACTCAACTGTCTCCCTGTACGTCCTGTAGGGAAAAGCTTTTCGTTGCATATTCGAGTCCTTGGACGTTCGCGGGGCGCCGAGTGCGCGGATGTGCTCATAGCCTTAGCGTCGTCTTAAGTACGTAGCGGCTCGAGGGTAGAGAAGAAAAGCAGCATTATTATTTTACACCTTCTCGAAGGTTAAAATAAAAAGTATCTCCCTCGTCCGCGACATGACGATCGCGATTCCTTGTGAAATCATGAAAAAAACTCTGATTCCAAGTCGCTTCGCACGCGCTCTTCTCGTTTTCTCAGCCGATGCTGCGGTAGTTCCCTTTACCGACCCAATTTAACGAAGCTTGGGTCGGAAAAGTGGAACACGTAGCTGTTTCAGCAGCGGGAGCGTCCGGCAGAGCAGCTATCCGTCCGTCCGTCCGTCGATTCTTCCTCTACCGAACTTGCAATAACTCTGCTCGTTTGGAAATGGAGTTTCTTCGGCGGCTTAATCAGCTGCTCTCCTGGTCGTTTCTTCAGCTGCTGACACAGCTGCCTCCGCTGCGAAAACTCCCTCTACCGAACTTGCAATAACTCTGCTCGTTTGGAAATGGAGTTTTCATTTTGGCCGCTTCTTCAGCTGCTGCCGCGCGTTCATCAGTCACTACCTCTCAGCAGCAGTCGTTTCAACCTCTACCGAAACCTCAATCACAATGCGGTTTGGAAATGTTGAGCGACGTCTAAAGCTGCAGCTGTTGAGATGTAGTGTCTGTTGCTTCGCTAGCTTCAGCTGATAATGTTGCTGGTTTTGTGGCCGATGTTGCAGTCGTCTCTCCCTCTACCGAACTTGCAATAACTCTGCTCGTTTGGAAATAGAGTTTCGACTGTTGCCTGTAGCTTCCGTCTCCGTAAATTCTGGTTTAGGTGGTTGTAGCAGCAGCAGCAGTAGCAGTTGCAGCGTTCTCCCTCTACCGAACTTGCACTAACTCTGCTCGTTTGGAAATGGATTGGGCTGCTCAAGTTGCCAAATTGTTGCTGCTTCTGCTGTTACTACTGCCGGCCGCTTTTACGGTTTCAGTTGCTGCCGGTTGGTTGAGAAATACGGGTTTGAGCGTGTAAGAAGGAATTGCTCGCGACACGAGTTTCTTTTCGCAGGAAGGGTTTCGTGACGGTGCGCGTGTGGAACGCATTGATAACGTCTCATCTTAGGAAAAAAAAAGAGGATATTGCTGCTGCTGCTGTTGGTCGCTTTGTGCGTGCGCTGGTGCCACTTGTGGAACTTTTCTCTCACTCTTTTTACTAAAAGTGAGAGCGATCGCGCAAACAATTGCTTGCAATTTCCTTCCTCTTTTCTTTTCTATCTTCTCGCTTTCGGACGGGCTGCTGTTGTTGAGCGTGCGTAACGTAACTGAAACGCAATGGTCATCACCTAGACTTCTTTCGCTCCCTTTGGTTGATAGAGAGACCATTTCGAGGGAAGGATGCCGGTGCTATTACTGTAGCTGCTGCTGTTGCTACTGTGTCGCCTTTCGAAAGGGATGCACGATCGGGTGCGGCGGGCGTTACCCAATCAGGCGTTTTCCCACTCCGCTTCTTGAAAAGAAGGGTGTGCGGAAAATTGCGTGTATTGGTGTTAGCGCCGTAGTTGCCAAAGTCGCTCCGATTGTTGTTCTCCTTTCGACAAACGCAAAGGGGCGCATAGTGGCTGCTGCATCAGCATAAAAATTTGTATCAGTAATAGCGTCGGTGTCTCTCTTTCTCGAAACAGGTTTTTGAGGGGACGTTAACAGAAGTCTGGTGGTGCCATCTCGAATTAAGTTTCGTTTCGTGCGCTGTGTTGCCGGACCGGCAGCAGCCTTGAAAAAAGAAAGAGAGATAGAAGGAGGGGGGGAAGAGGAAGGAAAATTTGCGCGACGCTCTCATGACAAAACGCTGGAGATGAGGGAAGGTTTGTTTGTGGTATTAGCGCATCAATTAGCGCTGCTATAACATATGTTAGTTATGGGCCTCGGAGGGCGCGACCCGCCGTAGAGTGCGGGCAGGAGAAATGATGAGTAGGGCTCAATGAGCTAGTCGAAAGAGATGAGATGCGGTAATGTGTGGGGATTGATATAAATTCGGCTCGGGCGATGGACAGACAGTCCAGTTCACGTTTATCTCTGTGTGCCCAATGCGATATGACACGCATCCGGCGAGCCAGAAAAGAGTAGACGTACAAGCTTAGACAAACGACATTTGACTCGCTCGTCGATAAGACTGCAAATAGGGCGCCATGGAACCTCACGAGGAGCGCACATTCGACGGGAATAAAAGTCACAAGGAAAAGGCCAAAAGCAGAGAGGTAATCGATAATGGCAATCTTGAGTATGGTGGTACAGGTAGTGCACGACGCGCGTTTAGTAGTCGCGAGTAGTCTAAATCGCGCTTCTAAGAATCGGCTGACTAGACATAGGTTTGCTGCTAATGATGAGTAGTTGTCCTCGCTGCTCGATGGTCCCGGTGCTCCATATACGATGTATAGACAGGGGGGTGGGGGCGTGCAAAGGCCATGGCCGAGAGCGCTAACGCAGGAAATAGGATGAGCTAAAAACGAAGCCAAATAATCCGAGCGCGATAACATATGGGGCAGACACGCTCGATTCATTTTGACAAAACAGCAAGCTATCGACTAAATAAGGCAGCAAAGGAGAGGATACCGCTCGGGGCTACCGTAGTGGTGAGGGGAACGACAATTATTTGCACATTATGAAACTAGGCGTACTTTCATTGTCGAGCTAGAGTAGCAAAGGTATATGCTACACCTTGAGTCGGGGGTAGAGCGATCACCATGAAAGAAAAGCTAACGCAGGAAAGATCAATAAAAGAGGGATATACCAATCGCAATGTAAAAAGATAATCGAGAGGACCAGACCTGTACAGTAGTAGGCCGGCAAAGAGACGAGCTCGTACTGCGCGTTCTTTTACATGCAATAGGGACCTCTGACTATGGTTCCGAATTGTCGCCTCAGAGACTGCGCAACCTGTTGCCTTCTTCAGGAGGAAACCGAGAATAGAACCACAGACTCCACAAAAACAGTGAAAGTCATAAGACGTGACTTACAGGAAAGTATATATGAACAGTCGTACGCGGAGGGAAGGAAAAGAAACACTAGAAAGGGAGGTTCCTGGCTTAGCGTAGGGCGCGAACTAGAACCAAGATGCAAAAAGGGAGAGATGAGAGGCTGTCAGCTGGGCCGATGTGAATAATGGCAAGTGAGATGTCCGAAATTACAGTTACTGTGAGCGATGCGCGTATTGGGAGATAAGCCGCCCGAACCTAACGTGTGGTAGAGCTCGATATAGCAACGCAACCCCGAACCGATAGTTTTGTGACGAACGGTTAGCCCACTGAGATTCCCCGACGTGGTCACGGATTTTCAGAGGCCAGGGGGAGTGTGGATATAAAGCCGGCACGTGCAAGAAAAGGGCGTGCCGTCAGCGGCATTGCCACGGTGTGTGGCGGGAGGTGACTCATCCAGAGGAAGTCGGGCTTGCTGAGGAGCAAATCAGAGGGCGCCATATATGCAGGTGAAGTAAAGCTACCTATGTGAGACTTTCACCATGCGTAACGGAACTGATCCGAACGCAGAAACGAAAGACACTGATGAGTAGACCACAAAGTAATCCCGCGAGGGAAAGTTGAGTAGCGTGTAAAGGCAGAAGAGCTGTTAGACATTGAGAGATGGATTCAGAGAGAGCGTTGCAAGACAACTCAACCAACTGGGTACATCCAGTGCGACATATGACTTTCGAGTCAGTAATACTGTACCGCGCCGGACCATAGGATCGGGCTCGACAATGCAGCTCAGGACCTCGGAGGCTCAAACGTACGAGGAGCGGGGTGCTGGTCGGATAACCGTTAGGGTCTGAACCGGAATACTCGCCAATACGCATGTGGACCACCAACCAAACAGCGACAGATGGCCTGCATAAACTGGGAAATAGTTCCCCGGGTTTTACTAGATGGACCCGTACCGCAGACCACGACGTGTAGCCTTCCCAGCGAAAAAGGCGGACGCAAAGCGTCCGAAACAAGGCGGGGCGCAGCGTAGACAGATGGCTATGAGCACCGCGGAGGAGTAAGCGAGTCGACACCCGCGGCCGTTATCGAGAGATCAGTCGATGAAGCACGTGGGCCCGAGATAAACCAATGGGAAACCGCTAATTTCTCGTTTCCCGCTAAGGCACCCGACAAAACCGGGACTTACCAGGGACCCTTGAAAGACTGCGGCGCCGGCGTGAATATTCCAGAGTTGTGGCGTAGCCGCTCCCAGGCTTGCGATACATGAGCGGCCTCGATAGCGTGAAAGCAGAGAGGCAGATGTAAATTAAAGTCGTTAAGAATGATTAAAAGTAGTCGTACTTATGGTACCACATGGGGGCAGTATACGAAAAACTCTCCTTCAACACACGCAGCAGTCTGCCAAGACCAGCACAGCGCGTCGAGAAGAGACCGAGAGCGAAGAAGGATCGTGACGACCGCGCGCAAATAATAGATGCATAACGCCAGCGCGACACTTCGGGATGTAGTTTTGCGACAACGCACTACTGGGCGAATACCACAGCCTTTCCCGCGAAAAACCACGACCAAGAAAAGTATACTACCACGAAATAAATGCGCAAGTTACGTAAGGGACGAGCTTCAGGAACCCACAGAGAAAAAGTTGCGAAACGAAGTGATCCTTTCTAGGGCTGATCGTTTTCGGGGTTTGCGTGCGTAAGGTTTTTCTCCAGGTCGCCGGTGTCGCCCTCACGGGTTATTTCGGCGGTGAGTGGGTTTGCCTCTGGTCTCCCCCCGATTAACCACCCTGTATGTGGACGGCGCAAGCCCGGGGCCCGCGCCGCTCCTTCTCGCTGTTAATGCCTAACCGGCTAGCTGCTTCCCCGTTTCCCAAACAATTTATGACAAATTTTTTTTGTCTTGTTCTTCGGGGGACGGGGCACGTAGTGGTCGCGTTTCGCAGGCTTGTTAAGTTGAGTAGCGGGCTCTCCGAGCGCATATTCTGGTACCCGAAAGATGGTGATCTATGCCTGGCCAGGATGAAGCCAGGGGAAACCCTGGTGGAGGTCCGCAGCGATTCTGACGTGCAAATCGATCGTCAGAGCTGCGCATAGGGGCGAAAGACCAATCGAACCATCTAGTAGCTGGTTCCCTCCGAAGTTTCCCTCAGGATAGCTGGTGCTCGTTTCGCGCATTGAGAGTTTCATCCGGTAAAGAGAATGATTAGGGGTCCTTGGGGATGAAATTTCCTCAGCCCATTCTCAAACTCTAAACGGGTGAAGAAAAGGGTTCTTTCTTCATTGAAGCCTCTTTGTCGAATCCGAGTACTTAGTGGGCCATTTTTGGTAAGCAGAACTGGCGCTGTGGGATGAACCAAAAGTCGAGTTAAGGGGCCTAAGTACCGGCTCATGTAGAACCAATGAAAGGCGTTGGTCGCTCAAGACAGCAGGTCGGTGGCCATGGAAGTCGGCATCCGCCAAGGAGTGTGTAACAACTCACCTGCCGAAGCGACTAGCCCTGAAAATGGATGGCGCTAAAGCCGGTCCCCGATACTCGACCGTCGAGGTAGTAACGGCTCTTCCCTTTCTCCTTCACGGGAGGGGGACCGTCCCGGATATGTAGGGATGGATAGGGTCTCGAAGCCTCGACGAGTAGGAGGGCGCGGGGGTGGCGCAGAAGCTCATGGCGTAAGCCGGAGTGGAGCCGCCTCCGGTGCAGATCTTGGTGGTAGTAGCAAGTAATCGGATGGGAACCTCGAAGGCCTGTTGCGGGGAAGGGTTCCTCGTCAACTGCGTTTGTACGAGGGGTAGTCGGTCCTTAGCCCGCGGCTAACGCTTTGTTAGTCGTAGCACCGCGGGTTTCTTTAATGCAATCCAAATGAGATTTCACCGTTTGCGCGCCTTGTTTTCTCGGAGCGGCAGGCAGGCAGACTGGAACAACAACAGTTTGAGTGGCGGCGGCGACAGCAGCAGCGCAGCGGTGGTAATGGCTGGCTGGATTGCTACGTTTCGCTCCCTCTTTCTTAGTTTCTCTGTTCTGTTTCTGTTCGTTTCGGGGGGCAGGCAGGCAGGCAGGCAGACTGGAACAACAGTTGGAGTGGCGGCGGCGACAGCAGCAGGCAGTTGTAATGACTGGCTGGATTGCTACGTTTCGCTCCCTCTTTCTTAGTTTCTCTGTTCTGTTTCTGTTCGCATCGGGTGGCAGGCAGCCAGCCGGCTGGCTGCCTGCCGACGTGAACAACAACAGTTGAGTGGCGGGGCGGCGACAGCAGCAGCGCAGCAGTGGTAATGGCTGGCTGGATTGCTACGTTTCGCTCCCCTCATTTTCTTAAGTTTGTCTGTTTTTTGTGCATCTAGACTTAGGGTGGGGCAGCAAGGCCGCCCAGCAGGCATGCGGTCGTTCTGGTTCAGTTACAGTTAGCTCAGCCAGCGACAGCAGCAGCGAAGCGCTCCTCATGGCTGGCGGCGATGGGCGTACGCATCGCTCCCGGGCTTCGTAGCTTTCTCTGTTCTGTTTTCTGTTTTGTCTGTCGAAAACTTTTTCTCATTTGGATGAAATGATGTGTTTCAGATTTTTCCGTCGGTTGCGCTGGTGCGAAAGGGGATCCGGTCAATATTCCGGAACTAGGCGCGGGGAAGATATTTATATCGTGGACTTTGGACACGCTCGATGCTCCTGGTAACGGGAGATATTGCCTCAGCCACTGGTGGCGGTCCGGGGAGGAGCTTGCTCTTTTCTTCATAAGGCGCCGCGGGTCCTGGAATCATTTCGATAGGAGAAAGGACTTAGACAT
>JABUQX010074422.1:0-2500 GCA_015478945.1 Trachelipus rathkii | reverse complement strand
TCTAAGTCCCGCGGGGAATGCCTGTGTTGCCTTGTGCTTAATGCGGCGGATTACCGCTGTGTAAGCGAGAGGAGGACGACGTATTCAAGAACCTCTCCGAATCGTAAGTACCGGTGCGCCAGAGACCATAGGCACCGCTCTCACTGTCTGGTAAGGCGAGCCCTAAGGTTTCTTGGGAGGAAAGAGAGGAGGAACCGTTTTGCGGGTGCGCTGGAGATAAGTCCCAGTTGAAAAAGAGAACCATAAGGGATCCCGCCAAGAAGGCACTCTCGTTTCGAGGGCCGACCGCCTGCCGACAAGGGACACGACTGTGAACAAAGTTGATGGGCCGCCCACGGGAAGGGTAACCTTTAGAAGCGGTTTTTGTGAGCAGGCCCTCGACTAAGGCAAGGGTCCGGGTTTGGCGATTCGAAGAATTTGGAAAAAGCACAATTGTGCCTCGGTGAAGTCCAGGTGGGCGTGCTGATATAAGGATGTTCCGCTAGAGAAGGGCGTGATAGCTCAGGGGTGGAACTTGAGGGACGGAAGAAATTCTATTTCGAAAGTTTTGTCCCAATAACTTCGTGGATTTATCTCGCGTCAGGATGGTGTGGTCCAGAGAGAGCAGCTCCTCTTTACGACGCTGGGCGTCCGTTCAAGTTTGGGAGGGAAGAGGCAGAGTGGAAGTTTACGACTGCAGCGAAGTAGGCCCTAATCCCAGGATGGGTGAACCCAAGCTGGAATAGCGAGGAAAGGCATTTTCTCGGACACAGACATCTCTACCAAGAGGGACGATCAATTGAAGTTATGGCCGCCCCGGGACGTGGGCAGAGGTCCTTCGCCTCAGTGGATCGCGAGGCTCTCTAGGGCGATTCTCCGAAGACAATGTCCGGACAAAATTTTTCGCTAAAGTCCAGCGTGCTGTTGATTCCCTGAGACGCAAGCAGGTTAGAGCCTTCTACGCGCGCTAGACTAATGGCATGGAAAATTTTCTATAAGTGTGGTCGAGCATCCCAAACACAAGTGTGCGGAACTTTATCTACGGCCCAAAGTTTGAACGAATTGACTCTGCCCGAGAAAAGCTCCTCTTTTGACTCTCCCCGAGTCGCGCGTTCGGTGGAGAAACTTATTGCCCTGTATCTCTGGCTTTACCCGGGCATTAATCCGGCAATTTAATCGTGGAGAGAGGACGGAGAGGTGCAAAGAATCACCATACAAGAACCCGGAAGCCATTTGATGACAGAGACTGGCACCCTGCGGGCTTCACAGTGGTCTTAGGCGAAAAGGTACGGTTTTCGCGTGGTGAGGGTTAAGGTTGAGCAGCGCAGGATATTTCAGCAAGCTGCGCGAGATATCCCGTGAAAAACCTGGCAGCGGGCCGGGAAAGGCGGGCATTTACTCGGCCGCAGCTCGACAAGGGCGATCCATCCTGATTGGGGGAAACCGCGCCCCGGGAGATTGGTTTTTAAGAGTGAGTTTATTTCCCTTGTCCATACGTCCAAAGGTCCGACTTTGGGAACAAGGTGCTCGGCGCGTTTGTTGCCTGGACGGGAAGGAATCCTACCTATTCGACCAGTTTAAGGCATGTCCTCCGGCGGAGAAGGGGAGGATGGTTTCGCTGCGCGAGATTTTGCCGGCAAGAGCCGGATTGGGTGAGTTCAGGCAATTGTTTCCATGGCCTTCCGCGGCTCACGAAGCCCCATAGAGGGCGATAACGAATTAGGGCCGCACGCAAGGGTAAGCGGTACCCCAGTATAATTCCACAAAACACGCTCTGTTAGGGGTCGATTGGTTGTCGGTTATCGACCCAATTGAAGGTACCATTTCCTCCTCGCTCAAACAAAGTCCAGGAGTTCATTGGTTGATTCCCTGGGGAAACGCCGTAGCTCATGGGAACTTGCGGGAAAATACGATTTGAGATTCGGGACTTCAGGGAATATCTCGCGCGCTTGTTGCCCTGAGAAAGCTCCTCTTTCGACCCAGAGTCCCGGCGGGAAGAGAGGAGTTTGTCGCTGCGCGAGAGTTTCCGTGAAAACCTGGATTCGGGAAAGGCATTTCTCGGCCGCGCTCGGACAAGGGCGAGTTCATAGAGCCGCCCACGGCAAGAGTTTGCGGGGCCCCCCACGGGGGTCCGGGCTTAGTATTGGTTGCGAATAACCCTCTGCAAATTAGTCCCGCTTCTCAGTTTACCGCTCTCAGCGTCGTGGCCTGTTGGAATTCGCCTGAGATGGTGCTTATGGGACATTCCCACATTAATGGATGGGCTCCAGGGGTGACTTTAGCGGTAAAATCGACTTGTCGATACTTCCGACTTTGGACAAATCCTCTCCCTTGCCCAGATGTTTGCCCCGCGGAAAAGCTTTCCTACACTTATCTTGACCTCTGTACAGTTCGGAGGCGGGAAGAAGAAGGAGCAGCGAGTTTTCTCCGCTGCTTGTAAGTGCACTAATTCTAGTATACTTTATCCTTGGTCCAGTCGTAGTAAATATTTAGCCTGAGAATTAGTCTGGGAGAGCCCATT
>JABUQX010074421.1:35000-41297 GCA_015478945.1 Trachelipus rathkii | reverse complement strand
ACCTAAAAAGTATAAAAGAGCAAATATATAATATATAACATAATATATAACAAAATATAAATAACATATAACACATAATAATAATAATAATTTATACCTAATATATATAATATATAGTTTAAAGTATACACAATATAGTATAAAATATTTAATAATTACTTTTATAAAACGAAAAACAACCTGCAAAGGAGCTTACCATACAAAGATTTCCTATTAGTGTAACAACTAGTTTTAGTGTTTATATATACCATATATATATATGTAATATAATATGTTTGTATAATAATAATATATATATAATATATAATATATATAATAATAATAATATATATAATATATATAATATAATATAATATATATGTTATCAATAATAATAATAATAATATATAATAATAATAATAATATATATATATAATAATAATAATAATATGTATATAATAAATAATATAATAATAATAATAATAATATATAATAATAATATATATATATATATATATATATATAAATAATAATAATATAATAATAATAATAATATAATAATAATAATAATAATAATAATAATAATAATAATAATAATAATAATATATAATAACATATAATATATAATATAATAATAATAATAATAATAATAATATAATAATATGATATACATAATAGCGCTAATAATAATAATATATATGTTTGGCTTCAAAACATTTTTTTACTATATTTAGGAACCATACAGACATTTATCAGTTTATAAACCATATGGACAGCCTCTCTCCCCTTCTCCCGAACCCTCCTTGTGAACTGTTCCTTTTTTTTTTCATTGGCTGAAGCTGGAACATCTAATTCTATGTGGGAATGTCCTCAAACCCTATACACATTTTCAATGAAGCATGCTCGCATTCTCCAGATCATTTTATATCGAATTACAAGAAAGAGTATCCGAAGGTAAATAATTTCTCGTGTCTATTTTCTAGTGAACTTATTTCATTCACTTTTTTTAAAGTTTTTTTCAGTAGGAGTTTAACATATTTATTATACAGTTTTTTCTTTTGAGATTATTATTATTATTAATTTTATTAATTATTTCTATAATCGTGATTATTATTATTATTATTATTATTATTATTATTATTATTATTATTATTATTATTATTATTATTATTATTATTATTATTATTATTATTATTATTATTATTATTATTAATACACTCGCGGAGGTGAATCAGTATGGTAAAACACACGTTCGTGATTTAGAATGAGAGGCCGAGCTTTATTATTATTATTATTATTATTATTATTATTATTATTATTATTATTATTATTATTATTATTATTATTATTATTATTATTATTATTATTATTATTACGGATATACCATGTTCATTGAAAGCAACTCTGATGTTTCACTTTCAAACATAATTCCAGTAGCCTCTGAATATATCTATCCGGACATATTGAAACATCAAAAGACACCTGAACTGAGCCACTTCTCTCTTCTCCACCACAACATCAGAAGCCTTAAACAACATCACAATACTTTTCTGGACTATCTAAGTTACCAAAATATCATAATTGACTGCATAGTACTAACCGAAACATTTCTGAATGAACATAACAACGGGTTATATCCGATCCCAGGATATACTGAAACACATGCATTTCGATCTAACAAACGGGGTGGGGGAGTTTCACTTTACTTAAAAAATGGCATCTATACATCCCATGAAGTCATAATTTCACTTGTCAACTCACACATAGAGGCACTAGCAACTCGCGTAAAAATAAAATCGAATCAACTAATTGTAATGGGAGTCTATCGACCCCCAAATTCATCTAAAACAGAGTTCATAAATGCTCTCAAAGACATTATCAAAACACACTTTCTTAACTCTAAAGTAATAATTGCGGGTGATTTCAACATTGATCTATCCAACGAGAACATTGCTAATCGGGCAAACTCTCTCTCAAACTTAATGTTATCAAATGGTTTCGTCAACTACATAACGCTACCTACACGTCCAAACAACGTCGAAAATAGATGTCCGTCCTTAATAGATCATATCTGGGGAAACCTAAACTGGAACGTTAAAACCTTCGTAATAAAAAGTGATATGTCCGATCACTTTCCATGTCTTGCAAAATTTGCTATTAATAAAACTCAAAATTTCACCACCATAAAATACAGGCTAGATGGTGAACATCAAAGGCTGAAATACATAAACAAAATGAATGAAATTGACTTTTCATTCACATACAGCGAGAACATTGGCATCGACGAAAAATTCAACTCGTTCGTAAACATATTAAATAAATGCTACGACGAATCATTCCCTATTAAAACGAAAAAACTTGGCGCTAAAAGGATTCAAAACCCATGGCTAACACCAGCTCTGCTAAACTCTATCAACCAAAAACATAAACTCTACCGAAACTATAAAAACAAAATTATACCATTCCAAGTGTATAACACATATGATAAACAATTAAAGGCAGTTCTTAAGAAAGCAAAGAGAAAATACTACTCTAACAAATTCCAGGATTGCAACAAAGACTCGAAGGCCACTTGGGGTTTAATCAATAAATTAATCAACAATAACAAAAAAAACTCACAATGTATAAAAGAACTGAATTTAAACAATCAGTTAACAACCAACCAAAATAAGATCGCAGACGGACTAAACGAATATTTCGTAAACGTCGGTAAGCAAATCTTGAGAGACAAACCCCCTAGTCAAACATCATATGAAACTTTTCTCCCAGACTACGAGTCTCATTTTTCCTTTATTCCCATCACTGTCTCGGAGGTAAAGAAGGTAATCGCCGGATTAAAAAAAAATGTGATGTTCATTCTCTCCCCAATCACATCCTCAAACTCGCTGCCGACATAATAGCCACCCCTTTAAAACACTTGTTCAATGAATCATTTTTGACAGGAATTTTCCCAAATATATTCAAGAAAGCAAAAGTGATCCCTATAAAAGGAGATCTATCCCTAGCAAAAAATTACAGACCAATAGCTATCACAAATACGATTAGTAAAATATTTGAGAAAATAATTTTCAATCAGTTAACAGAATATTTTATATCAAACAACATTCTCAGTGATTCACAATTTGGATTTAGAAAAGGACGTTCAACTGCTGATCCCCTCATTTGCTTAACCGAAAAACTTTATAGAAATATAGAAAATAAAGACTCCTCCCTGCTATTATTATTAGATTTCACAAAAGCTTTTGACATGGTTGATCATGACATACTACTAAGTAAAATGAACAAAATGGGCTTTGAGGGGACAAACTTACAATGATTTAAAAGCTACTTAAAGGAGAGATCTCAGTAGTAGATGCAGCCTTTGGTCGCTCACCGATTTTGCTATGAAAAAGTTAACGTATCGTTTTGAAACTTGGTATATTGTCTATTGAGGTGTTAAACTGATCACAGGCGAGTTTTGGTGTCGAAAGGGGTACCCTAAGTGGGTGTATATTATCACCGTATATGGCCCCGCACCGCACAGCACCGTCCCCTTTGTGACTACTCCTACTACGGGATTGGGCTTATCATATCGAGCGCTAAAATTTGGTGGGGCTGTAGATGGTAAATAATCTCGTCGTGACGAGTTTGATCCCGATGCCTCACCCCATAAAATCAAAATGTTCGTAGAAGATTGATTGGAGAAAAATATTCGGGTCTTCTTGAAAGAATCGATATTTGAATCAGAGGAGTTGGCATCGGCACCGGTGCTGGCTCGGTGCGGTTGCTGAGGATTAGTAAATATTTGTTGTAATGATACAATATTGTCTTTATCACTGTGTTATCGAACCGTAGATCTCAGTTATGATGGTTTCAAGATCGTGAGGGGTGTCAGGGGACCACCGAAATTCCCCCGTGAAAATGAACGGAATGCATGAAATTGGAGAAATGAGTCCGGATGCAGAGTCAGAAGGAAGGAGTCGGAGGGTGCGTTCAGGAGTTGGAGTTGACAACGCTTTTTGGTGCTGGACCCGGTGGTGCCGAGTTAATAAACATTCATTATAACAACAATATTTGGTGTCCTTATATAGTTATCGGGTCTCTTGAATCTAGATATAACGGTTTCCAAGAACCCTCAGGAAAAAAAAATAAATAAAAAAATATATACAAAAATTTATTCTTTTATGTTTATAACTTACAAATTTTCATGTACCCTAAAACAGTAAAATCAGTAAATCAGTAAGTCAAACCACACCATCAGCCGCCCTCCTGTGCATCCATTGATCCCTATTAAGTCTATTGATTCAAGTTATATTTTTTAAATACTAAAATATGTCATGTTTTACATACCTAAAGCAGAAAATCAGTAAATCAGAATATTAAACCACCTACCCAACCCTCCCATCATCCATGATCTATTCGTCTATTAGTTCAAGTCATATTTTTAGTAAAATTTGTTATATTTTACATACCCTAAAGCAGTAAATCAGTAAATCAAACAATCCACCCTACCCTCCATACCCGCAGTCTGCCAGTCTATTGATTCTACTGATCTATTGATTCAGTCATGTTTTGGCATAACGCAACACAAAAAACCTTTTGTTCTTTTTGTTTGTTGCCTTAAACATTTTGTTTTTACAAAATTTTTATGCTTTTCATGTTTATAACTTAAAAAAGTTTTGAGTTTTTGCATGCCTAAAAACGATAAGTGGTAAATCAGTAAGTATCAAACCACCTAATACCCTCACAACTTCCCGCAGTCTATTGATCTATTGTTTCAAATCATTTCCGAGAATCATTTTGGATAAACATAACATAAAAAAACAAGTTCTTTATACACTGACCAACGAATATATGCTAACATAACAAAGTTTCACATTAATAAAGCCAACATAGCATCATTTGAACTAAAATATAATCCACAACACTAACTCGCTTACATAGCAGAATAAGCTGCTAACACTAACAAGTTCCATACTTAACAACAGTAAAGTAACTAACTTGCATACAAAAGAAGCAATAACCTATTCACTTTGTCAAACATATCTCTAACATATCAATGTTAATTTTACATTAACATAGTAATATTTAACAAAAGGTTTACCATAACCTTACCTAACTACCATAATACCTAACGGGTAAACACAAACATAGTAAAGTTTTATCCTCTGTAAAGCTAAACTATGAACATAACATACTTAACACACAACAACCAGACAAATAAACAGCTATCATTAACAACTTAACCAGATAACATAGGAGGGAAGTAAAACAAGTTTTCATTTTTATAACATATTTTCATTGAAAAGAGCGTTATATAAACACATAAAAACATATAAATACATAAAAACATAAAAGTTTATTTTAAATATATTAATTCATCTAATCATGGGATATAGGATTCAACATAAACTGGGTAAGTTCTATATATCTCTCCAGAGATTCAACACCCTTTGAAAGGATGTAAGTATAAATGCGTTCCGCAGCACTAAACCATTTTTCTGCATATTTTGGTTCAACAGCACTCATTCTCTCGTTCCAGAAATAAACTCATCATGTGATAGTTATTAAGCGCTCTGTATACCGCATTATGGGAAACCACGTAACAGGTGTAAATATCGTAGATTTCACCATGAGCCATATGAATTAAGTCCTCAAGTATGTCAACATCGTTAAGATGCGATGTTAATTCATTTTTTATTTTAAGCAATGCTGTAATATTTTCAGATGTTCGAACTGTGAAACCTATACACGTACGCCAGAAGGTCGCGCCATCGATGGGTCTCCAATAGTTGCGTACATCAAAGCTTTTAATATTGTCACGACGAGAAAACAACCTCTCTCACGCTGCCTTCCCAGTTAGATATTTCACTGCGCGTCGATACATCAGATGACGCACACTTATCCTCTACCCATGCTGCTGCGATATCGATAATCTTGATGAATTCTTCAACACAAATGAATAAGGGTCTATTATTTGAACCTCTGGCTGGAATACAAGCAATGTATCGGTCTCCATTCGGTTTACGAATAAATATAAATGACACATCGTTGGGAATAACGAAACTCCTCGTAAAGATATCAACAACAAGCGTAGAGATGCTGGGAGATGTCATCGTAACACAACTTGAAAAATGTCCTACTGATGTAAATAGAGTGTGTAATAAATCCTTAAATGTAGTGAATTCTTTCTTTCAATAATGGAAAGTGACCAGAGAATATGACTTACGAACGAACCATATCAGTTCAAAAGTGCATATATTCTCGCTAGACAACAACAAGAACAATAACAATAAACATGTTTACTATGGTAATATGTGTATACAAAGGAGACCTATA